>JAVIWB010000909.1:0-185416 GCA_031893035.1 Dermolepida albohirtum | reverse complement strand
CGAAACCGCAATGTATGTATATATTTCTGTATCAAAAACGACTTCTTGTTATACACAGTCTGCCGTAGAGAAAACCGAACTTTTTTAAAATAAATACAATTATTTTGGTAAAATTCATTTATTTTATTCAAAGTAGTCGCACTTGGCTTCACTACAACGTTTTGGGTGGTCAATTAACATGTCGACCAAATTTTTAAGTTCATTAGAGATGTCTTTCAAGATCGCTGTCGACGCCTTATTATTGGTCTCGACGTCGGCATAATGCTGTCCTTTCATGGGCAAATGTAGTTTGGAGAATAGATAGAAATCACAGGGGGGCAAATCCGGTGCACGCGGTGAATGGCTGATGGTTAAAATGCCATTTGTAGTTAGAAAATCAGTGATAAGTGTCGAGCGACGAGATGGTGGATTTTTATGTAACAAACGTCAGGTACTATTTCCACGATATTGAGGGCGCACACGACGAATACGTGCTAAAAGACGCTTTATAGCACCAAGTTAATATACAGCATTGACTGTTTAACTAGTTGGTACAAACTCTTTGTCCACTATGCCTTTCGAATCATAAAAACAAATCAATATTGACTTCTCCAAATGGCTTTTTTTCGGTCTTTCTGGACTTGGATGTGTCTATTCAGAGTTTTGACTCCTGGTCTCTGGATCATATTGAAAACACCAGGTCTCATCGCCAGCTACAGTAGAAGGCCTGAAATTTTCGTCCTTTTTGAGTCTTTAATCAAGTCTGTACAATGTTGAATTCAGTTGGCTTATGTGGTACAAACTTTGGACAAATCTTTGTCAGTCCCAAATGTTGTGTCAAAATGTGATGAATTGAATTTTTGGAAATGTTTAATTGCATTTCCACCTATCGCAATGAGGATTTCGGTTCATTTCTGTTAAATTCACGTACATGTTCGATGCTACTTTCCGTAACCACATATGTTTTTGCTTTGGGATGTTCGTTGTCATTTATATCCGTACGACCGTCTTTAAATCATTTATACCACTCATACACACACGTACGTGGTAAACACGCATCACCATACACTTGTTTCATCAAAGTAAACATTTCAGTAAATGATTTACCGAGTTTAAAACAGAAATTGATATTTACTCTATGCTCAAAATTCATTTTTCGCCAATGCCAAAAACACAGTTACTTTATGCGCAATTTCTCTACTTCTAATGATGCAAATGTCACGATATTTTGACGTAACTTTGGTGAAAAATCTTCCTTGCCGACGCATATCTATTTTAATAGATGGCGCCACTAAGAATAACTATTTTAAGGAAAGGTTTCTCTGCAACAGACTGTGTATTATTTCAACAATATATAATTCTTACAGCAGTGCATCATTTTGATTAAGTCACTGTATGTAGAAGAAAATTTTTGAAGTTATTTTTTTCGAAAAAGATTCAAAACGATAAATGTTCTATGATAGTTACTTACGCACGTTACTTTACGTACATATATAATAAAATTTATTAGAAATACCCTTAATTTAATTCATTAATTCATTAATTCAACTATAACAGACACAGGCATACATACACATATTGATAATAATAAGAGAATAATAAATTCAACAAGAAACAAACAAAACACTTAACCCACAAACTCAATCTGCTATTCGAGAATTCCTCAATTTTCACAGCGCGTTAAGAGAAATATAGCCGGATAATCGAATCAGAATTAGACGCTTTGCACGGACAAGCGAAATATGTACGACTCAGATTAGCGAGAAACACGGATAGTGGAAGACACGGAAACAGCGATATATGTTCTAAATTTGATGAACAAATATTAACAATCACTTCATCTGATTCCCATAAAATTCTGTTAGTAGTTGTTCGTTCGCTTCCTGTTCGAATTATAGATATTTTTCTAAACTGTCACTGTATGATGCAGTGCAAATAAATCACAACTTGCGGGTCTTATCAATATAACAAGACTACATTTCGAAGTATTTAGTACAGCATATATGAAACATGATACCTACAAGCGTGCCAAGTGTAATATATCACGTCCCTAACTGCCACACGTAACCATGTCAACCCCTGATAAGGAGCTGCTGTTCTTTGCACATTCTCGCTGACTACTTCACTTGCTCCTATTGCTCTTATCATGTCATGAGTTATTAAGTTTTCAGTTCAAGCTATTAATCAATTTTCTGAAGCCGAGCAGACAATAAAAATGACTTTAATATTCAACATGTATGGACGACTACGTAAGGGCTTCTACAGATGTTTTCAATTTAACAAATTGAACAAAGTCGTCGTTAAATAACAGGTTATGCAGATAAACTACGTTTAAAATTTGTGTTGATTCGCTCGTTACTTGATGAAAATTCACGACTAAATTATTAAATACACAGAATGTTTCATTAATTTTGTTTCTAATTAATATTCATGGCAATTGTTTCACCACGCAATGGCTTCTTCCGATGTTTAAAGTAGACTAATTGCGAAATGTTAAAAGGAATCGTTCAAATATTAATAACACCCTGTTTACTACATATGTTTCAGGGATTCACCCTTCTTCAAGTAAACTTGCGTTATTAACAAACGATTCCTTTGTAGCGTTCATCGTACCTTTTCAATAGCGAAAAATAATGAAAAAATATTGTCGTCATTACCTTTCTGCCTCGAAAAGGTACGATAAACGCTACAAGGGAATCGTTCGTTAATAACACAAGTTTACTTGAAGGGTGAATCCCTGAAACATATGTAGTAGACAGGGTGTTATTAATATTTGAATGATTCTTTTTAGTATTCACCTACTTGGCAAACTGTCAAAATCTGCCGTTCAATACACTCGTGTGTTGTACAAGAGAGGGCGACAATGTATTTATTATCATTTGGCTAATTATAATATTCAGTGTATAGACTATAAGGGAATGTAATTTTCTTTCATTCTGGCTCCAGGATCAATGCTTATGTCTTATGACTGTAAACTTACTGTAGATAGAAAGTAGGTTTAGAAAGTAATGTGGACACGAATTTCACATTTCGGGATCTATCGAAATGGCTAAAAACAACACAGAATTCAGCCAACGGAGAGTAGGGAACCACTCTTATTTTGTATTGCATAATAAAACGAATTATTAGACCCTGAAGATCTTTACTATTGTAACTCAATAAAACAACAGTATCAGTAAGCAGATGTATATTTTCTTCAATTCTATTTTTATTTACAATTCGAAATGAAACGAAAATGACAATACGTTAGAAATGTGGGAGAAAGCACGTTCTGTTGAGTTAGTAAACTTTTGGCTCTATTAACAGAGTTCTACATGCATTACCTGACATTCTAAATTTGACCTATAATTAATATTAATTTAATGACTAGTGAAAAAAAATAAGTTTTTTATTTATATATGAGATACTTTCTGATATACATTTTTCGTTTTTCCTGTTTGATCACCATAAATAACTGGGCATATACTACATATTGAGCTATATACTCCTGACCAACTACTACAAGGGTGGTCCCAGAAGTACCCGACCCAACGAAGAAAACACAAAAATTTTTTAAAGAAATATATTTATTTTTCAACATAATCTCCTTTCAGCTCTATACACTTTTGCCAGCAATGTTCAATAACTACCATACCCTTTTTATAATATGGACTGGCTTGTTCCTCAAAATAGCCATTAACGGTTTTCGTCTTCTTTGGAACAGGTTCTCCCTTTTGAGATCATTGTTTTGATTGTTCTTTTGTCTCGTGTGTGAAGTGATGGGGACCCATGTTTCATCCATGGTTATGAAACGGCGCAAAAATTCTGTTTTTGTTGCTGTGAAGCTTCGCTAAACAACAGTCGATATAAGTCATTTTCTTGCCTCAAGTCATCTTCCAAAATGCATCAAAAATATTTCTTTGATTGTCTTCCTGAATACTAAAGCATTTTATAACAATTATATTTTTTATTACATTAAACAACTTTAATCCAACAATCAACGTCCTGCTGATTTACCTATTTGGTATCTCTTCTTTCTTTTAACTTTAGTCTTTCTTGTCCTTCACATTTAATAGGCGAGCATCTGAGTGTTTTGAATAGGGTATTCATATTCGTTTTCATTCCCATTGCCTATGTTAAAAGAATCTTTTTAGATGAATCTTTTGTTCATGTATTGTAATGGAATCGATTCTAGTTTCTTCGATAATAATATTATTACCTTGAAATTTTGATGAGAGAGAAGAATATGGAACCAGGAGCTTGTCCTTTTCAGCCACAATAATAATAAGTAACGTATGTATGGTATATTTCAATTTACTGGGTTTTGCATTGAATATGATGCGACTGGCAGATTATTACAGTTGCTGATTTGAATAATGATTGATGATTTTTCATTAAGTGACCCTGAAATACAAATAAGAAGATAATAGAAAATGTACAAAGCCAGACAGGAAAACTTACCTTTTAATCACTCTTCTATAAATAGAAACTGTTAGTTATATATGGCTCATTTTAATACACATGTGCACAAACGGAACCTAATCTGTATCTGCCACAGAACACATACATTTTATATTCGCGGAATGGGGGACAAAAAGCAAAATATATTGGGTGGAAATAAAAAAACCAAATTATTTTTCTTTCTTTAATATATTCACCTATGCAAGAAAAACATTTTAATGTATTTGCATCTTTCAATTAATCTATTTATACCCTCATAAAAAAATTTATTTCTCTTTAAAGTATGTTTCAAAATACATTTTTTAGCTTCGATTTAACTGCCTCCTTGACTTCATCATCGGCATATAAATGTCACCATTGTTATTGCACAATAAATAATTTTGTAGCTCTTTTTTGCACACACTTTTCTAGAAACAGGTTTTAATCACTCGGGGCCAGGTCTGGGCTGTCATTATGGGTGATTCACAATTTCTGGAATACCACCTTATGCACTGTAGGCAGCTGACGCAACGCGGCTCTTGTGGACGGGCGCGTTGTCGTGCAAAAGCAGAACACCTTTTGTCAATTTTCCCCTGGATAACATCAGTCTTTTCTCTTTAATGGCTTCTTTTAGTCGCTCTAATATTGAAGCGTAAATATTCTTTCCGGTTATAGAAACACCTTTATCTTTATAATCAATCAACAATATTCCTTCCGAGTCCCAAAATACCGTTGCCATGAGTTTCTCAGCTGATTGTGACACTTTAAATTTCTTGGGAGGTGCTGTGCCCTTTTTATGCCACTGCATGGAGTCTTGTTAATTTCCGACATCAGATTCATAATGATGAGCCCTAAGTTTTGTCTCCATGACTAACAATTCCACTCAATACACCATTCTTCTCTTCATTACAGAGGTCCAAAAATGCACGCGAACATTCTACGCGCTGTTGTTTTTGCGGCGGCGTAAAGACCTGTTTCGTCGGCATTAAACACATCTTGCGCTGACCTTAGACATGCCGAGATGATCGTGTAGGATTTTAAAAATTGTTGTATACGTGTCTCCAACCATTTCTGCGAGTTGTTTCTTCTTTAAACTCGAGCTCCAGTGCTTTTTGAGTACAATTTGTTCAACTTTTTGGATAAGTGCTGGCGTGGTCACCTCAATGCTTCTGCCCGGCCTCGGGTCGTCTTCAAGGGATTCCCTTCCTTGTTTAAATAAACTATGCCACTTGTACATTATGGTCGCGACTGATTTTCCCTGCCTGGTAAGGAACTTTATAACGGCACGATATTCGATTTTTTCCATATTTCACTTTTCACTCCTGATTATGTTCCTTGGTTGACGATAGCTCAAAGACTAACTGTCTAATAACAATGAAACTTCGTATTTATACTAATCATGAGTCGCTGCACAGGCCACGCCCCCAATGCGCCTACTCACCCCTCTACAACCCGCTCATTCCGCGAATATAAAAACGCTCCCTCGTATATGGCTCATTTTAATACACATGTGCACAAACGGAACCTAATCTGTATCTGCCACAGAACACATACATTTTTATAAAATGACGGAATAAGAGTTAACAATTTTGCATTATTTGTAATTTACTACATCGAGTTATTTGGCTTATACGAGGAATATTTTACATATAATTTGACCCTTTAGAAGTTATTTAATTTACCACATGTGTAAATGAAACTTTTCATGAATAGATGAAACCAAACTCTCAAATTTAGTCACTTGTGGTGTTGACAGGTTTCTAATCTAAGGTATAAGTATATTAAAATTACATAACATAAATATGCAAAAAGTGGCGTATGCTTAAAATGACTATATTTTGTTTAGTTTTGTTTATTTACTCTTTATAATTTATCCATTACTTTCTAAAAAAAATTTCGTAAACTCTTGGTTAGATGCAATCCCAGTGGAAATTACCTTCTTGTTGAGCAACATTACATCATGTAAGCTACATATATATTATATCTGATTTAAATAATAACATAAGAAGCTGTAGTTATGTGTGGATGAGGTTATAGACTAAAAGAAGTTCCGTTGTCTATGTTGAAATATGAACGCTAGAACCTTTTAAACTGTCAGCGACATTGTTACTAGCAACTAAAAGATTAATAAAATGTACTAGCTAAGCAATTTGGAGGTAATGCTGAATACATTAACAAACTTTCAGCTTTCAACAGCCCAAACGTTAATGTTAACAACGGATCGTTCTCTTAAAAATAAGTGTAATAATTTAATACATGTAACGTTCAAACTTCATGTTTTACATCTTGTAGCAGGAACTATTAGACACTGCAGAATAAATGATTTAATTGTCCGAAAAGCCGTTTTCCTTAAATCTCTAAATGAATTCGAGAGTTTCACAGGCAGTATCCTGGCGGCCTCTGTTCACCACAGGAAGCGTTTCATAATTCTAAATCTTTTCAACAAAGAAAGAGTTTAATTTTAAAATTGTATCCGGACGAAGTTGCAGCCATTAGAGGAAGGAAGAAAAATTTGAAGACGCTCAAGTATTTACAGATTTACAAATCATTCACAGTTCTTTATTTAGAAAAAACTTAAATAGTTGACAATAATTGTCCTAGAATTCGGTGCTCCGTCTGTGGCACTACACCGGAAACAATTTACAGCTGCAAAGAATATATACTTGAGGCAATAGGCAAATTAGAAAATCTGTAATTGTTGTTAGTGAAGCCGCTGCAAATACTGGAAGATGTACACTCATGGTCAAATGCCTTATGTGACGAAAAAAATCATCTAGAATTTTAAACATTTAAATTTTATTCGATTCAGACAAAAGTGTAATGGCAGCTATAGTGCTTCTTCAAATTCCTTATATTACTTAAAAATTCGTTTTCTTTGTATACTTTGTATAAGAACATTGAGTGAAACGCTATTGGAAACATATCAGATGCTGCAAGTGTATAGACGACTTTATTGAGATTGATAATGTTTTGTAGAAGAGCAAGTTTTTGACAACTTTTGATATATTATTAAAATTTACTGGCGTCCAATGTAGCACTACATCCATTTAACGTATGAATGGGCTCTATGCTATCTTTTCTCTGGGTAGATAACAAGAATTTACGCTACCAATATACACAATTCAGATGTTTATTAATCATTGGAGTTATTTAAACAGTTATTTACTCAACAGTACACCGAAACATATTTTACGAGATTTTAAGTTCCAGCTATGTTGCGCTATACAACTTGACCAGCTGTAGTAGTCACATTGTAACAGTAGAACACGCTAAATGTAATCTCTGAAATCCTTTGCAATAGGAATTAAACTTTATTTCGAATCCTTACAAAAAGAAGTCATAAATTAAATCTCTCGTTTCGTCCGAAACACTGTAAAAATGAGTGGAAAATGTTTCTCTACATTTCGTTTTTTTAACGCTCATACACTACATTGACTCTTATTTGGATTTAGAACTTTCTGTATTAAATTGCCACAGTATAGTGAATATATCTATCAAAGTTTAACGTTTATATTCAATACAGTGTTGTCAATATTATATTTCAAATATGCGAAACGCTTATTGGAAAATATTACATACAAATTGCATCGACAAGTCGCCTTAATATAATTTTTCAACAATAAAACGCTTTAGAAATACACTCCGCGCAACATGAATAGGACCACCCGACTTGTTGCAAGCTTTCGGTGGTTTGAAAAACAATTCATTTACTAAAAATACAATGCAAGTTTGTAATGGTATGATATGGCAAATAATACGCATTATTGCGCAATAGTGCCTAACGTTATGCATTGGGTGACGGGTGACGTAAGTACCACATACATATAAAATGCACCGCGCCGGTTGGATACGACCAGTATTTAATAGTAAGCTACCGGATGAGTGTCGAGTTACAACGTGTATCCGGATAAACAAACATCTGTAATTAAGGGTATTGTGCAACGATGGGACGACAGAAGTGCTTAAGTATGGACGAAATTGGAAAAATTAAAGCGTTCCATCAAGAAGGGTATTCCTCAAGGGCTACTGCAAAGAAAATAAGTCGATCACACCAGGTTGTGAACAATTTTATTAGGGATCCCGAGAATTATGGAAAACGTTTTAAAGGGCAAACAACATCCGTTACAACTAAGAGAGAACGTCGAGCCATATTACGCGAAGCATCGAATTCGGCATTAACGGCAAGACAAATCGCGAATAACGTTGGAACGAATGCATCGGTAAGAACTGTACAGAAGTTACTGAAGACCTGTCCGCATTTAAAACGTTTGAAAATTAAACGACGGCCTCCTTAAGGGAATTTCAGCGCACTGCACGTCTTCAGTTTGCTCAAGCAAAAATGGGGTGGACAAGAGAATGGCAAACTGTTATTTTCAGTGACGAGAAGAAGTTTAATTTAGATGGCCCGGATGGGTTTTCTTATTATTTCCACGATTTACGTAAAGATGAAGTGATTCAGTCACGAAGGCGAGCCGATGTTGGTTCAGTCATGGTATGGGGAGCTGTTTCCTATAACGGACCTGTTGATTTAGTAATAGTGAAGGGCAGACAGAAATCGGAAAAGTACGTCCAGCTGCTGCAACAGGTGAAAGACAAATTTTCCAACGTTATGGCAGGTGGGCCATTTATTTTCCAACAGGATAATGCCAGTATTCACACCGCGCGCATTGTTCGACGCTGGTTTCAAGAACAAGGCATGGAGGTTCTCGATTGGCCATCGCTCTCCCCCGACCTGAACATCATAGAAAATGTTTGGAGATGGTTGTCGCGTAAATTGTACTCCAATGCTACCCAATTCAGTTGCGCTGACGAACTAGAGCAGGCGCTGAAACGAAGTTGGCCGGAACTTCCCGTTGACTACTTGAGAACCCTGTATAACTCCATTCCATCCCGACTATTTGAGGTTATAAGAAATAATGGCAAAAGTACTCATTATTGAACAATAAAGTATTTTGTTATTGCAAACAAATCTTTATTTTGTAGATTGGTCGTATTCAAGTGGCGTTTAATTACTCTACTTATTGTCATTAGTAACGTACATTTGCACTGACTTTTACAAAAATTATATTTGGTACCTACATACATCTTTTTATCAACCCTCTTATTTTCGAAAATAACAATTCCAGCGCGCTACCATGTTTATACCAACTACAAATGTCATATATGTAGTTGGTCCTATTCATGTTGCGCGGAATGTATGAACGGTGTCTCTTATAAAATAAAACTTCCAAAACGTACTATAATATTTAATATACCTGTGAAACAACATCAGAGAGGCTTTGGGATATGGAATATTTATTTTTGTAACGATTAGGTATGAGTGTTAACAGCTTCAGTTAAAATTTTCGACCATGTCTAGATGATATTTATCTCCAAAGTAAGCTATTATGTTTTATCGATGTTTCATCAATTTAATTAACTATAATCGACATGCGAACCGAGCCCAGGCGCGAAACTCTCAGATAAAGATATAATCAACTATTTCGATAGCCATTTAAATAAATAATTATTATTTATGGGCCGCATTTATTTGTTGACAAATGCGGGTAAAAACTTAGCCTCGTAATAAAATTAATTTTAATGTGGCGAGGTAACGGTCTTTCCTCACGCGACATTTCAAAAGACCGCCCGTTCCTTTTTCGCATAGAAATGTGCAAATTTAACCGAGCCTTGTTCCTACGTTTACCTTTACTGATTAAAAATTATAGGGATAATAAAGACCGTTTCCTTGGAAAACTCTTTTTGATAAAATCGACGAATATATTACATTAATCACTGTATATTGCCGTTATTTATTATTGGGTATTCGAAATGCGTTTTACGGATATTATCTCTCTGTAAACTGTACTATTATACGTGATTGCAAATATAACTATAATCTTAATAATGATGAGATAATAATATTTTTTATTACATCATAAAGCACTATAAAGCTTGTATTAATTCACCGTTTTGTAATGTACGAGAGAAACGGAAGAGAATTTTCAAAAGCCAAATTTATTTTCAGATTCTACATATGTATTGGGTTGGCAACTAAGTACTTTCGGTTTTTACTGATAGAGAGCGTTGCTTTATTTTTTGTATAAAGTATGTTAGTGCTGTACTTTACCGTTTGTCGCGTGATACTAGTCACATTGAAGTAACTTCAGAAGCAAGTAGTGCGTGATTTTTATTAAAGCTATTAGTTGTGGGTTAATTTTAAATGGAGTGCAGAAACGAACATTTTCGACATATTTTACTATTTTATTTCCGTAAAGGAAAGAAAGCTGCTGCGGCTCACAAAAACATATGTGAAGTTTATGGTGCTAATTGCTTAACAGAGCGCACGTGTGAATTGGTATAAAAAATTCCGTTCTGGAGATTTTTCCCTCAAAGATGAGCAACGTTCTGGTCGGCCTACTGAAGTTGATGATGACCAAATAAAAGTCATAATTGAAGAGGATCGTCATATAACTGTTCGAGAGGTTGCGTAGAGGCTTCATGTATCGCACACAACAATTGAAAAACATTTAAAATGTCTTGGGCTAGTTAAGAAGCTTGATATTTGGGTACCTCACGAATTGAAAGAAATTCATTTAACGCAAAGAATCAACTTTTGCGATATGCACCTTAGACGAAATGAAACCGACCCTTTCTTAAAAAGAATCATCACTGGTGATGAAAAGTGGGTCCTGTACAGTAACATAGTTCGAAAACGATCATGGAGCAAACACGATAAACCAGCTCAAACCACATCGAAAGCTGAATTGCATCCAAAAAAGATCATGCTGTCAGTTTGGTGGGATTACTAAGGTGTTGTGCTCCAAGGAACCAAACGATCAATTCTGATGTTTACTGTCAACAATTAATAAAACTGGATGAAGCAATCAAAGAAAAACGGCCAGAGTTGTCAAATCGGAAAAGTGTAGTTTTCCACCAAGATAATGCAAGGCCTCACACATCTTTGGCAACTCGTGGGAAACTATTGGAGCTTGGCTGGGAAGTGATGCCACATCCCCCATACAGCCCTGATCTAGCACTATCTGATTAACATTTACTTCGAAGTTTGCAGAATTCTTTGAATGGTAAAACTTTCACAAATGACGATGACCTTCACTCGCACCTGGTTCAGTTTTTTGCTGATAAGGACCAGAAATTTTATGGGCGCGGAATCATGCAGCTGAAGGAAAGATGGCAAAAGGTCATTGAGCAAAATGGAAAATATATAATTGATTAAAAACTATTCTTTGTTTAAAAAAAGTGTTATATTTTATACTACAAAACCGAAAGTACTTAGTTGCCAACACAATAATTTTTAAGAAATACGAAACGTAGAAATTATTATTTCTCTATAAATACAAGTGTGTAAGTGATCCAAAGGAAAGTTATAATGTTTTCTATTTACAATGATACACGTATCTTCTTTAAAGAATCTTTGACGTAAGTATAATATGTTTGCCAAGTCAATTAGCCTGTTCGAGTAAATTTACGATTATCTATTTAACCATACCATTTTATGCTCACTATAAATCATAGTAAACTTGTTTCCCCAGGCGACGACTACAATTCTTGCTATAGTATTAAATATCCAAAATCCACAAATACAATACTCCATCCGCAAGCCAAGAAAACATTGGCAAATGAGAAATTAAGGAAATTAGAGAACATAATTAACCCTTAGTAATATTTTATTTATATACATAAATATGTACGTAATTACGTGGTTAAATATATTGTAAACTAATATGTGTTTTAAACCTCAAACATTCTTAACATTTAACGAATAAAACCGGAGACTCTAACTGCAATAGACGTTTATTTCTTGGGCAGTTGCCAGAATAATGATTAATGTCGGTGAGTTTTCTGTATTTATATTCAAAATATTTGCATCCGTTTGATGCGCAACGAATATATTGCACGCCACCGCAAATGTCAGGCGTAGCATAAATATTGGCAACTAATCAATCTACGAACGTGACTTTAATAAAAAAAATTAAGAATAAATAGTTATGCAGATCTAAGAGCAGTATTTAAAAACTAGGGGCTTCAACAGAACTAGACTGGATACATTGTGAAGGACATTAAAATTTATTAACAACCAACCTACCACACCGTTATTTCAATTTTTATTCATTTTATTTGCCTATTCGATAAAAATCTTGTCTCTATTTTGAATTTTATAATTTTTAGAGAATAATTTCTTTGAACTATTTGAAATAATACTAATACATATAAACATTTGCAACGTTTTGTACTTATTAGTATGCACAGTTGACTTGGTTCTAGATGAAGCAATTAAGCAGAGCAGAGGTAGACTAGAAGTATATCCAGTTGGATACTGGAGATTAAAATGTATACGCTTGACAGAACTATGTTATGCGGATGACATGGTGATAATAGGGAGAACAGAGAAACAACTGCAAAGAAATGTAACTATTATTAATGAAGAACTGAAGAAACTAAATATGAAAATAAATAAACAGAAAACTAAAACAATGATAATTGGAGCACGGAAGGAGAAGCACAGGATACAGATAGATAGCGAGATAATAGAGCAGGTGGATAGATTCACATACTTAGGCGTGATAATAAACAAGGAAGGAACCCTGGAGGACGAAATAAATGAAAGAATAGCAAAGACCGGTAGGCTATATAACAGCATAAAGAACAGCTTCCTAAGCAAGAAGGAAATACCAAGACAGGTAAAAGCGGAAATAATTAGAAAAGTGGTAAAACCGACAATGACATACGCATGCGAATCTTGGACAACAACACAGAGGCAGAGGAGTAGACTTACAAGCACAGAGATGAGATTCCTGAGAAAAATAGAGAGGAAAACGAGGATGGATAAAATTAGGAACCAGGTATTTAGGGAAAAGTTAAACATAATCCCAATAGAAACGACGATAGAACAGGGTCAGCTAAGGTGGTTGGGTCATATAATGAGAAGGGGCGAGGAGAGGTTGATTAGGCAGGTGTTTGAGGCTAGGGAGATTGGAAAGAGGAAGAGGGGTAGACCGAGAAAAACGTGGAGGGATGAAGTGCGGGCGGCGGCTGTGAAGAGGGGAATAGGATGGGAGAACGTAAAGGCTTTGGCGAGCAACAGAGGAAAGTGGAGGGAGATATGGAGAGGGGAAGCGGAGGACTCGACTCCAGCATGACTCGACACCGAAAGGTATAAGAGTCTATAGGATTAAGTAAGTTTAAGTTAAGTAAGTAAGTAGTATGCACAGTTATAGAAGTATACATCCCGACAGCTGATAACCAGAAAGTAGACGTAAAATAAGAACGATTCATTACTGGATAAAGATATTTATAGGCGTCACTTCAATCGTTCTACGATATTTATTAGGAGTTGCAAATTTTTCCGAATATACGCACTAACTCTTATATTTAGTTGTTGGTTTTTTACTGTTTTAGTTCTTGACAAAAACATCGTTTTTTCGATAGTGTTGCACAGTTGTACTGTTGTCAAATACCTTACTTCATTTTGCATTGCAGACGTATATGATGTCTATGAATATAATTACGTATCGTAGCGTTCCCCAAAAGTCCTTTTTTAGTTATGAAGATATACAGTAGTTTACAGAAGTAGATGACCACCAAAGAAACTTTATCGCTCTACATTATTTTCAAAATAATAGCTAAACTAAACGTAGAAGGTATTCTAAATATAAATAATACGACAAAAATAATTGAATATAACTGAAAAATATTAGTAATAATGACAATAATTTTATTACTATTTAGTCTGACCACCTTTTGTAGATATTACACTTCTCACGTGTTTGGGTAAATTACCAAATATTTTTGCCAGAAATTCTTGTGGGATGTTATTCCGTTCTTCAAAAAGAATATAAAAAAGTTGATTGGCATTAGTAGGCGATTTTTTCTGCTTCGCAAGATGTAAATAATCCCACACATGTTCCACGATATTTAATATATATAAAATTTCGTGCTAGCCAGAAAAAATTTTACGCAACTTTTTTTCATTAAAATAGCTTTTAACGATTTCAACGGTTTGCTCCGGATCTCTATCGTGCTGGAATATGTAATTATTTCGAATTAGTTGTGTTCCTGCTGGTATAGCATGTCACTGCAGGATCTCTAAATATTTTGTTGACTTTAATTTTACAGTAATTTAGTATGGGTCAACACCTTGCACATATTTGCAACCCAATATTTTCACAAATCCACCTTCATATTTTATTGTTAACTCTTTACATGATGGGTTACTACTATTCCCTTTTGGGTCCGAAATTTCAAATTTGACCTCAAAGTACGCGTCGTCAATCGTTCAATGTCCAGTGGAAATGCATTCGTGCATATACCAACACGTGCGTTTCTATACATTTACCCCATCGCACTAATGTCTTCCTTCTTGCAACACGACCTCTAAGTCCTTGTTTAATTAGATGGTGCCGAACGGTCGAACGATGCACAAATGGTCGATTCATGAAGATCGTCGGTTAATTCTTTACATGACTCGTTTAATTGGAAGATTTCAGGATTTTTGGAAAACAATTACAACAAATGCATAATTGTAATATAAAAGGATTGATACAATTTGTGACCGCACCCTTTCACTAATCATCGAACTGTTACTGTCAATTTATTCAGTAAACTTAACATTTTCATCATGGTAAAGTACACGAACAAACAACGTCGGCAAATTATAAAAATTTACTACAGAAATTCGGAGTCGGTGACCGCTACTTTAAGAGCGTTAACTCCGATTTTAGGTCGTAATTCTCGCCCTAGTAGACAGGCAGTAACAAGTTTAGTGCAAAAATTTGAGTCTACATATTCGTTGTGTGATGTTGCCGTGCCAGTGAGACAACGGGTTGGTCGAAGTGTCGAAAATATCGTAGCCGTTGAACGTCCGTAGCAAATGATCCAAATCAGTCAATTCCACGGTGTTCTCAAGAGTTGGGCATCGCCCAGACCACTTTATGGCGAATTTTGCGTAAGGATCAATTTAAAAATATTTTCAATTTTGAATTATTTAGGAAATCTGCCATCTGACTGTTTTATTATTCATTGCATGTTAATCAACGTTAAAAACACTACCAGTTTGCGAATTTAGTCAAAGTCATAGCTCCAATAATAATGGAGACAGCAATGGGGCGCACTTCATTTGGGTCAACCTATATACCTATATGTATCTCTTACACTGTACTTATATGTATCGTATTGATTTTCTTAGGCTTACTAATTCAACAATGTTCTCTATTTTGAATATTCTTTAACAGAATAGCTGCTCTTACATGGAATTGAATAAATTCGCAACATTCATGAGAACTTAACGTGATAAAATAATTTTTTTCTAACTTATAGTCTGTTGCGTATTCAGAATAAATAACTAGGTAATATGAGATAAGTCGCTGTGAAAAGTGAATTATTTTCCAATTAGCGACCGCAGGTACACTGTGTATCACTATTTTTATACTCGCGTGGATTCAATGATCCTTGACCGTGCATGCCATTCGGCATATTAATTAAAAACATTAGCGAACGTCGACAGATCTAATAATTGTTATTTGATTAATAGCTAATGTAAATAATGTGAGTAACACGTACATTATGGTTGCCGTGTGTGATTAACATTTTATATTGATAGTGATTTACTCATTCATCAGAGTGTGATGAAGAGAAAAATTCGACCATAATTTATTTGTTCGTTGAACTTGTAGGTAGATTGTGTGCGCGCTCGTTTCTTTTAAATACCCCCGGAAAACTTGTGGCTTTCGTTATTTATTTACAATTATGTTCACGTGAATTTAATTACAGAACCGTACATATATTACCAGCAGTTGATGTATTTGCTAATAAAGAACACTCTAATGAAGAAAACCTGCCTTTTTTTATATACACTTAATGTAACACATGGGCTGACACATATTCTAAACGTAGTTTATGCATATGAGAGTTAGGGAGCAATAGCTCAAGCTTACAGCGGGTTCATAGAGTATAAACTGTTTTAGGATAATATTAGCTCTTCAGTTAACTGTAAATGCAAGAAACTTAAACAGTATGACCTTGATAGATGAAACTATATATAGATTTATCCAAATAGAATCACTTAGGCACTCGTAGTTAGTATATGAATACGGGCATTCACTTACACTTCTAGTGAACGCGAGCCAAACTCAAACCATGACAATGTGGGAAACAACCCAAGACATACGCTTAAGTTTTCGGTAATATAAAGGGTTTTCCAATAGGGACAATTTTTAATTCAATTTGTGAACGCACCCTTTCACTAATCATCGAACTGTCACTGTCAATTTATTCAGTAAACTTAACATTTTCATCATGGTAAAGTACACGAACGAACAACGTCTGCAAATTACAAAAATTTACTACAGAAATTCGGAGTCGGTGACCGCTACTTTAAGAGCGTTAACTCGGATTTTCGGTCGTAATTCTCACCCTAGTAGACAGGCAGTAACAAGTTTAGGGCAAAAATTTGAGTCTACATATTCGTTGTGTGATGTTGCCGTGCCAGTGAGACAACGGGTTGGTTGAAGTGTCGAAAATATCGCTGCCGTTGAAATGTCCGTAGCAAATAATCCAAATCAGTCAATTCCACGGCGTTCTCAAGAGTTGGGCATCGCCCAGACCACTTTATGGCGAATTTTGCGTAAGGATCTTGGTTTACACCCATACAAGATTAAGCTGACTCAAGAATTGAAGCCGATGGACTATTTGAAGCGACGTACGTTCTCCGATTGGGCTCTGGAAAAGATGCGCCAAGATGATCAATTTCATCGCAAAATCATTTTCAGTGACGAAGCTTTTTTGGCTCAATGGGTTCGTCAATAAGCAAAATATGCGTTATTGGTCGCGTGAAAATCCACTTGTGCTTCATGAAACACCACTTCATCCACAAAAAATAACTGTTTGGTGCGGTTTGCATGCCGGCGGCGTCATAGGGTCATATTTTTTCGTCGACGATAATGATCGTCACGTTACTGTGAATGGTAATCGTTATCGCGCCATGATTACCGATTATTTTTGGCCCAAATTGGAAGATATGGACTTGGACAACATGTGGTTTCAGCAGGATGGTGCCACAAGCCACACAGCATACGTTACAATCGATTTATTGAAGAGTAAGTTTGATGAGCGTGTTATCTCAAGAAATGGACCAGTTGATTGGCCGGCTCGTTCGTGCGCTTTAACGCCTCTAGACTTTTTTCTTTGGGGCTACGTCAAGTCATTGTTCTATGCCAACAAGCCGACAACGTTGGAAGAGCTCAGAGCCAACATTGAACGCGAAATAGCAGCCGTTTCGACCGAATTGTGTGGCCGAGTCATCGAAAATTGGGTCCAACGAATCGGCCGCTGCAAACGTGCCCGCGGTGGCAATATGAACGAAGTCGAGTTCCATTCATAAATGCTTTGATTGTACTTCAACCCGATAATAAAGTTTTTGAAATATATCAAATGGTCTGCATTTTATTTTGAAAAAAATTTGTGAAGTCCTTATTGGAAAAACCTTTATATTTCCCGCGACCTTAGTGGGAATTGCTGCATTAAATATCTATATCAGCAGCTAGTGTCTGCAGTATATACTTTTAGATAACTTCAATTTATTTTATATTCCTTGTGTTTACAATGTCCTACTTTCAAAGCTGAGCATTATACAACATCTTGTTATAGGAAATTTTGTGCAAGAATGAGCTAGCTTTGTTTAAAATCCAAAAAAATCGAGTGCGAGTATTAAGTGGAGTAAGCTCCGGAATACCCAGTTGTGAAATCAGTTCATCCATTGTCTTGATAACACTACATTGCCATTGTGTTAAAGCTAACAATTTTAAATAATAATATAATTATTATATTGTTATTATGCGGCAGATTCTTTTACACTTCCTTGGCTTAACACCAGAAAACTTTTTGCTCAACCCATACATATTATGGGTACGAGTTCATATTGTACGCGGCTGATATTTTACGATTCTATTAACCAACACAAAACGGTAATTACTATAAGTTCTATGAAGATTTGTGTGCCCATTTAAAGGTGTTTAAGCGTTGTTACGATTGTAGTGATAGAATAATGGATGTAGGTGAGGCTATGAGATATTCTACTGTTGACTAAGAAAGTTTCGAGCTATTATTGTTTCTACGACTACTTTTTATATATTTGTGTGCACAAATGGACTTATTTTCTATAATTTGTAGGTGGTTGAGAAATTGTTTAATGTAGTGCGTATTACTAACATCACAGTCGGTGCTATTGTCACTGCTTCTTGATTTCGAAACTCGACTGCAGGTAGTGCATATTTTACGTTATTTTCTTGTACTTTTGTGTTAATATTTGTATTGTATGGTATAGCAATATCTATTTTGATGTAAGTTTCCTTTCTATTATTATTATTAACGCCTAGATAACACAGTGGTAAATACTTTAGTACCTCATGTCCAGAAAAGCGATTGTTTAAAACACATTCGAGGTGGTGCGATTTCTAAATTTCGTGTCAGGAGTCTACCTCCTCCAGTACCCTCAATATCGAGAGGGAATTTAACAACATTGCTTCCTTTCTTACGACGAGGAGGTGTTAGTAAGAAAGCCAAGGAATCTTTAACATATACTCTTGCTTCCGTAGCCGTAAGATTTACAGCACAATTTGGCCGTCATCACAAATTAATCTAGGGTAAAAAGAAATGTGGAGAGATTTGTGTGGCTGCAGAGAAATGCGATAGCAAAAGCCTGCAGTAAAACTGTAATTTGATTGGCTGCTCATGAAAACAGTCTAGAAAGGACGCAGAGGACGAATATAAAAGAAGTAAGAAATAATGTGTCCAAAGGATATGACAAGAGTTCAATAGGAGGAAAGGAAAGGAAGGCAAAGATGGCCTAGACCCATTACCATATAAGGCTATGAAATTGAGCACTGTATAGAAAGTGGGAAGTGGAAAGTTCATCCGGCGAGGAGATATGGTAAACCATATCATTTGATATTTATAAAATCAGACGCAAAAGCTGATGAAACAGCTTACATTGAATCGACAAGAGCAGCACTCAAGGCGAACTTCAAAAAGCAAATGCTAAGAAGAGACATGCTATCCATAATAGGTCTCAAAAGGTGGAATAAACTTTGCAGCTATATCAAGTAATATTAATATTAAATTCCATTTATGTATTAATTACAGTATGAGGTTTTGACAAGAGCACAGTTTCTACAAATGGCCCATACATATCTTGAAGAAAAGTTTCATGTTTTAAAGCAGCCGTATCTACTTAAAAGGGTAAAGTTAGGGTAAGTATTTTAACAAGATATAAACACATCGCAATGAAATAGTTTACATGAACACCTCAAGCATTTTAATCTAACCTAATCAATAAGGATTAATAGAAAATAATTTCTAAAATGAAGACATCTGAGAGAATGGTTTCTAACAAGAAGTAGTTAAATCTTGGATCTTTTGCTTATTTTAAAAGTGGGTGTATGCAGAAACCTTCACATTTTTATCACGCTTCTATTTACATGCAGTAAATACATGGAATTTTGGAGCGCGTTCTAAAGAAAATGTATAATTTTTTTTTGTATTATTCTGATTTCAAGGTTCTTTCAATTATTTTGGGCTAGTAACACTCAAATTATTGGAATATTTTATTTGTTTTGTGGTATTTTGGACAGAAAAACCATCGCACAATGTAATGAAGGACTCCAACGAATAACTTTGTTTGAGGAGGCCACAATCTATAATTAGAGAAGCTTCAGGAACTGAAAATGGAGCAAAAGATTAAATACTTTGAATTAAGCAGTTGCCTCAATGTTTTTTGATAATTTTTACTGCTTTTAAGACTGAAAGGTTGTATATAAAAATTTCATGCCACGCAAATATACTCTGAAGATGATGCTGACATTGGACGTCTGCCAAATTGTTAAAGATAGTTAAGGTCGATATTAATCAAAGGTTGGTACTATCTGATTGTTGAGTAAAAGTTAAACAATTATCAGCAATATATAAATTTTCCGATAACGAGCTACAGAGATTCAAAAGATTAAGGGAAGGTCTACGCCAAAACACCAGTTAGCTACTTAACACTAATGTAACACTGCTTGTGCGTACCCGTTCTTTTAACTCTGTTAAGTGAGTAAAGAAGAAATTTCCCACACAATTTTACTAGTAACAAAATGGCGACGTTCGACTATTATTGTTTATCTAAATTGAAGTCCATGGAATCATGGAAACGAGTAAAATCTCACAAAAAATTGGTTCAATTGGAAGGAAGGATCATATCAATAGTTTTCTGGGATCGTGAAGAAAAAGTAAAGCCTCGAAGCGTTTTTACATCAACCTGATTCTAAAATTTCTAGTTTTATACCTTGACTTATCTAGTAAGTTTTACAGTTTTAATAGTACAAATATGTAAAAGGGATCTTACGCTGACTGAATTGAAGGTACGGGTTCTTATAAATGCATATATTTAAAATTACAACAGCATTAAAGATTCTAACGTTTACATAGTTTTAATTAATAACTAAAAGAAGATGTTAGTAGATATCTTCATCAGGTATTAATAAGGACAGCAACAGATATACTTTTATCGCTTGATCATAATTGACCGTAGATAATAAAATTTTACAATTACAATGAAGTGTACGTGGGAAGTAATGATTAAATGGCGTTACCATTTGCGTTGACTCTACTGATTCGAGAACACATTCTATCGAATAATTATGTACATAGATACACCCGTGTACTATTATTTCAAGTTTTGTAGTTGGTATAATGACTTCATTAACGGTAAACTCTGTTTAAATGCAACGTCGCGCATAATGTACGACGAGAATTCGAAAAATGACCGTTTTTGTCGGTCAGCATACGATTCATCACCGGCGCAGTTGTATTTGAAAAGTACAATACACTATAATTATCTGGATCTTCTAGAGTTTGGAAATTAAAGTGCCTTTAATTATATCATATCATAACTGGTCTGTAGTGAAGATAATTAAAGCCATTTATTTAGAAGGACGGGACCAGTTTAAATATATAATCACACGGGAAAGGCTAGCGTGATGTTTTTGTTTTTAAATATTTAGGAAAAACAAGGGTAATCAATGGAAATCAATTTTCGGTAATTACTCTCAAGCTGTAATTTACTCGAGAATAAAAAACAATAAGATTTACTTTTTTTTACAATGAAGCAGTTTAAGTTGTAGATTAAGTTTGTCTACAGATATTTACATGTAACAGAGTAGATAATATACCGTAATATAATAAAAAAGTGTACAGCAATTTTAGAACTTAAAGTTAGGTCGATATTTTTTTTAATCACTGATGGTTGATATATAACCCCTTTCCACATTAACTTTTGTATTCTGTATACGTATTTCGACAACTAGGTTGTCCTCATCAGCAGATAATTAAACAATATCGCACCGTTGAAAGCCAAAACGCACATTTTGGTTTTCAACGGAACGGATCGTGTGCGGCATTTACTTCGTACGAACACGAATTAATGTGGAAGTTTTATGTCAGATTCTTCACTGTTTAAAATTATCTGCTCAATGACAATTATATTGTATCATAAAGTTGTTAATAATGCCTTGTGAAACCCGCATATTGTGGTGTGCAGCATACTACTAAAATATTTTTATCTTCATTTGAGGAAACAAGACAAGGCGAGCTAGAAACAGGAGGAACAATAACGAGTCAAGTAAGGAAATTAAAATATTTAAGTGTTTAGATCATAAATAAATACT
This sequence comes from Dermolepida albohirtum, assembly GCA_031893035.1. NCBI lineage: Eukaryota > Metazoa > Arthropoda > Insecta > Coleoptera > Scarabaeidae > Dermolepida > Dermolepida albohirtum. The sequence continues at coordinate 163,319 of JAVIWB010000909.1, read as the reverse complement.
TTAGTCAAAGACTAGAGCAAAAATGTTTACAAGTAGAAGTTCTACTATCGCGAAAGAAGTATTTGAAAGCAAATCAAAAGTTGGAATATACGAAATTATTATGTAATCCATACACATTCTATAAAAAACCAAACTGAAATCGAAGACGGGGGAGCAAAAGAATGTGTGTTTTTGGATTTCGGACACATTACAAATATTAACTTTCGATACAGGCAAATAAGTAATGACACTAAAGGGCAATGTGAAGTTTAATATATAATCAAACGGTGCGAAAACAGGAAGAAACCTTACAAGGATCTAGGAATATGGTACAAGAATTGCCATAGATTTAAATGAAGGTTTGAAGAAATGAGAAGGAAAATATTGGCGAAATGGATCTAAAACTCTCTTCATTCATAGAATTAGACATGAAGAACGCAGACTACAATTTAAAATACAAGAAAGAGGAAAATCGTTTCCTTGAATGTCGTATTGAGTCATTTCTTGCTAAAGATATTAATTTTATAGATGACAAATGCTAAAAGTTACGGAAGACTATATTGTCGAATCTCATAAAAAGATTTGCAAACTCCATGAACGTAATAATTAAATTTATTTTTACCTTAGAGATCATCAAAATTTTGCTCGACAATTTGATATTTGTTAAGGTAATAACGTATATTAAAATTACATAGAATTTCATGGCCGGTGTCACCGATGTGTGTTATCGTCGTTCTTTATTCGTCGTTACGGATTCTCGTAGTCTCATGAGACTCAACAAGATATGCAAGAGCCTACTATGAGAATCCTTCATGACCAATAAAGTACGAAGGTCACGTATCAGTGAGCCGATGAAATATATAAGAAGGAACTAAAACGATGAGAATGAATTTAATAGCACACCTTGACGAACCTGGAAATATGAACGTCGATAGACTCTACGATAACACGGCGAAACCCGCAGGTAGATTAGTACTAATAAGTTCTATTACTTGCTTAATTATAATTACACTGTATTTATATATGTTTAACTGTAAAACGTATTCCGTGAGTGGGAACTTTCTGTTTCAAATGTAATTAACAAAATTCAAATGTAACATATAATGCGATAGAGTGAGTACATACTATGTAACGACTTGAAGTTGTCTATCTTTTTCGATCACACTGTATCTCTGTTTATATCATTTATATGTGGTAGAGATGCTTCTACTAAAATATGTGTCTTTACAATTAGGATGCTGAAGGTGTTAATAATAATGCCAAATTCTAGCACCACGTTTTCTTCTATTCCTAAAAAAGTGCAAGAGGTCCTTGAAGAAGTGATCTATTGTACATACTACGTGCTATAGTTCTTGCAGAATAGGAGAAAAGTTTCTTTGAATATTATCCACAAACGATTGCATATAAAAACAATTTGGATACCATAACTCAGCTGTATTCTAATCTACTTCCCACATATGCAAAGTAAAAGGACTTTATCGTTAGACGGTTTCGAAATCCACTACAATATTTTATAATTAGACTTAAGGATCTCACAGCTGTAGAATAAATATCAAAAACATTATTTAATACCAATGGCAAATCAAATAAGATATTTGGAAGTGAATCTCGTTTGAAAGACAGCATTCGTTCTTACAAATTTATAGAATTGTAAAAATCTGATATGCATTTTGCGTTCACTCTTTATTACAGTAAAAATATCAACTAGAAAATATTGTTTTTAATATTCAAAAGTAGAATGTTACAATCGCTCTTTTAACTCAAAAATTAATTAACTTTTTTTGGCATAATTTAGAAAACACACATGTACCCTAATTGTTTATAAATTATAAACAAACAAGATAAGAGTTAGCGTCTCACACCAACGGTTAGTATATACCGTAATATTCAACACACATATTCGTGTATTATATGATATGAACTGTCCTACATTTTAACGTGACGTAATTTTAATATAATTAATTAAAGCTATTTTAACATTAAATTTAATTAAAGAGAATAATTATTTTTATCATTTTAGTTACTTACATTTTGTACGTTTCACAAGCAGATGCACAGATAGTGTCACTATTTTTTTGATAGGGAAATTAAGCTTAATACGAACACGGCATGTTTTATTTAGAAAAAAATAAAAATGTACTAATTCCTAGAATTCTTCATGAGTGAGTATAAACACAGCGTGCAAAGAATTTTTAAGAGTGGATTTTTAAAATTAAATAGAAACAAAAAATTATAATTTGCTTTGGTTGTTTTGTTCAAAGTTAGCCACTCCAAATTCGAAGAGCTGTGCCGGTTCGCTTTGCAAAATTGCCTTCAAAGCATGCGTTGAAGTTATTTGTGCTGTTTAAACATTATTAAAATAACACTCTTCAACTTTCATTTTAAGTTTTGCTAAGAACGACATGGTGTTAAATCAAGCAAATACAGTGGATGATTCAACATACAGATGTTATTTTGTACCAAAAAGTCTACGAACAATAAGCGAGTTATGACTGCATTATCGCCCAACACCAACTGTTTCCATTTCGATATTCTAGATGAATGTGACGAATTCTAGCTACTACATTTGAATAAAACTCATCGGTAATCGTTTACCCAGTTGGAACATATTCTTTGTAGATAATACCCTTACTGTCGAAGAAAGTAATGAGTACGTTTTTTGATTTCGGATGTAACTTCTCTTGTTTTTATTAGTTCGTGGTGAGCTTTTTGACTTTTATTCTGCACTTTGTCGCTATGTTTTAGATTTGTATTGAAAATATCACATTTCATCACCTATAAAAACAACATTTCAAGAAGTTTGGACCATTTTCGACGGTCGGAATGGTATCTCTGCAATGTTTTGCAGTTTGTTTGATTTTTATTTATTGGTTAAAGTGTGTGGAATAAATTTAGTACAGAGTTTTTGTTTTGCTCAAATCTTCATGCAGAATGGTTTGAATTGTTTCGTTGTTGATGTTTAAAGTCTCTTTCATCACTCCTAGGGAAATCAAGCACTTCTTCAATAATCTCAGGTAATTCACCTATTGGTATGAACGTTTATTACGTCTTCCGATATGCTCATCATAATCTAGCGTATCTTTTGCATTGAAAAAGATTTTTACCAAATGAAAACAGTTGATCTAGTTAAACAAGGCTCAGCGTGAACTTGCTTCATTATTGCTGTTGCCGAGGAACTTAATAGGATTCCTGTTAAATTTCCAACTCTTTACTCCATCTTTCTTTAACAAATGAGCTGAACTTATAGCACCGTGTCAGCTGACATTTATAGTGTATGCCCTATTGTACCGGCGGCACTAATGTATTTTCAAATCTAACGTCAGTCTTATTTTTAAGACTGACACACTGTGTTACCAAAGATTTGCATCTCCCTTTAAATATTATTGAACATATTATCTTGACAAAAAGAAGTGTGAAATGGGACCAATGTTAATTAAAACCAAACGTTTGATATATTAGAAACTATGTAAACAAACCAATGTGTATCTTGAATTTGTACTAAAATAATATCTTCAAGTATGTGATTTGTTTTTCTTTTGCTACTGTATTTATCCTGTTCTTCATTATTGCGACATTATCAATAGAAATTATTTATAATATTTAAATTTAATACCGCAAATATTCGTAAAGCTTGACAAGTCTTGCCTAAATAAATGGAAGTAAACATTCTTTGCTTAAAGGAAAATGCATTACATCACATCACCATATTTAGTAACTAAAGAATTTTACTATCTATTATTATTTATCTCATTTTCATCGTGCTTCCATTGTTTCTCGCTTTGACGGCTATTGTTCTCAGAATAAATTACCAGATTCCTGGCGAAGTCTTGACAAAAAATGGTGTTAGACATAGTAGAATATTAAGCCTCCTTTCACTTATAACTTTCAAGAATGAAATAGCAAGGGTATTCAGATATAAATGTAGAAAATAAAAGAGTCTGGGAAAAAGATCAGAAGCCAGTGGTAACATCGGAAATGATATATGCAGATATGCAGAAGAACTGCCAAATAACATGTGCGCATGGGATGAAGTGTGTATGATATGAAAATAAATATTGAGAAAACAGATACAATAACGATTATAGGTGATGGATTGCAAGTTAATATTAGGGTGTATGAAGTAAACGAAAACTTTTAAGCTCTTCGGGTGACGGTTGAGTGCCTCAATCAATAGTGTAGTCAAACTTTTTTACTTTCTAAAAGAAACATTTCTGAGGATACTATAAACAGTTAAGCATTTAAACTAGAATGATCTTTCTAAACTTAAATTTACTTACTCTTACTTACTCTTATTTCCTGAACGGATAAATGGTTAGTGGAAGAATTCAGTAAATTTAGAGTTTGAACATCTTTCTATCTCAGTACTTTCAATCCTATTTCTAAATTACAAATAACAAAGAATAGAACCGGGTGAAAAACTTATTTCTTTTGATGTAGTTGTACTTCTCTATATTTCAACTCAATTTGGGATGAGTTTAGAAATGAAAAATAGAACTCACAAAATTATGCTTGGATCGAACTATATGATATTTTATTTAAATAATAATGGGTTCTATAAACAAAACGTTCAGCACAGCTACAAGTTATCCTTTTTATACTTTTTAACTAACCTGTGCCATAATAGTCTTGAAAACAAAGTCAAAACTAATTGTAGAAATTTCCCAAAATTTTGAGCAAGATATGTTGATAATGTGTTTGCAATTGTACCGAAATCTTTTAATATTGATGACTTCTTCAACAATTAATATTCGCCAATAAAATACACATATGAATTGGAGGAAGAAAAAAGTTACCATTTTCAGATCTAAAAATGTTATTGTCAGGTAAAAAACTTTAATTCGATATTTATAAAAAAGACGACACACATAAATAATAATTACATTCATAAATACTTAATATACAGTTAATATAAATATGAAGGAAGTAGTTTTTATTTTTAAATTAATATATTGGTTTTTATTAATCCTTCTATCATGAATAAATTTTAAAAAAGAACTAATATTTCGAGTGCCAAAATTTAATAGTTTTGACAAGCAATTTTCAAATATCACAATCTAGATCTACATATCACACATTAAAAATAACATCGAAAAGTACTGCGACTAACGTTTCACAAAACCGAACTCTGCAGTACAAGTAAATTATTTAAAATACAATTTAATCCCAGACTTCTCCCACGACTATACATATGTATGTATTCTCGTAAAAAGCATATAAAAAACAACAACAATCAATTAGAAGTGTCGGGTATTATAAAATAAGTTTTGATTCTTGTCATAAAATGAATGTAAGATGTTTAAGCTAAATTTTGTGCTTCCTTTTAGCCTTACTCTATCTTGAAGCCACTAATAAATTATGTAGAGTCTGTCTATATAAATAGACTATTTCCATTCCTACCCTGCTAAAATTATTTTTTCTCTTATAATTTATTTATTTGCCATTTAATTAAATTTAAAAATTTTCCTGAAATCTTTCGTAATTTTATAATTTCTATAAAGGAGTTAATTATTAACAAATATAGGAATAGGTTTGTAGTTGCTTTTATCTTAAAAATAGAAGTCTTCAGTATATCGAGTTCTTCTAGCCTTAAATCCTTCCTGTACTACCTAAATGGTGTTGAAGTCATTGGGAGTTGAATTCCTTTCACTCTACCCAGTCGAGTGCTATTTTCTCAGCCTTGCTCCACGAGATCTTCCTTCTCTCCAGCAATGTTCCTACTTCACTGCTCCAACTTTTGTGAGACCTTCCCATTTTTCGCTTACGGTCACTTCTACTTTCCACGCCTGTATAGAATAGCTTCTATATCTATCTCTCCTTATCAATTCATTTACAACTTTTATATTGGATTTCGAACGCATATATTTATTTCCATTTCTATCATTTAGGGCCATGGTTCACAGTTATAAATTAGTATTGGGATATAGGCACTGTGAAAGCTTCTGTTTCTTCAGCAATATCTTCATTGAAATAAAACACCTTACATTATCGCAAAACGAGTTTTATTTTAAAAAACTAAATGTACATTTCGTGTGCACTACAAACACCTTCAGTGGCAACTAGCCTACATTTCTTTTTTACGAGTTTAAACACAAACTTCAAATGCCATTAACAAAGCATCAAACGTTAAAATTAAGGAATGAAATAAGAAATCCTTTATTAATGTTTACATCTTAATACTAAGTAATATAATTATGAGACAATAGTAGAACGTAAGTTTCTGTGTGAAAGATATTTCTATATTTCACGTAAAACTTAATACAGGTTTGCCAAATACATAAAGAAATGATAACAAATGTAAATTCTTATAGCGATAAGTTTAAAAAAAAGGGGGTTATGGTACAAAATATACTTTCCCAGACATTATTTTCCAATATGGGAATAAATTGTAATGACGTTAAGAGGTGAAACACTATTATTTAGAAGGCTATTTTTTCATTATATGGCTTCCCACATATCTAAATTTCTACTTTTGTTTTTTTTTAAACTTATTTTACACTTTTAAGCTAAGTTATAACCTGTTCTTATATTATGTAAAGCTAATGCTGGTTTATCGATGTTGTGTAGCCTTAGATAGGCAATGTGTTCTTTACATCGTATTTGAACATTTCTTCTTGGAAGAAGAATTTGGAATATTCAGGATTTCTATTGTTATGATATTTAAAATTGCAAATACAAATTTTACTTCAAATTTGCTAAACGTTGGCTACTGCATGAAACTAAAATTATTAAAAGTGTTTTAGAAAAAATTTCAAATTGAATAAATGACAATTAGATAAATTACATCAAATAGCTTTAACAGATAGAGTGGAAATAATCCGCTTATATAGATAGATTCTATATTTTTTATTAATGTTTCCAAGACAGAATAGAACGTTAGAGTCGAAATTTACCAACTCAAAGAAGAGGCGAATTCAGCTGAGCCATATTACATTACAATTATGGACATTATTGTGTTGAAAATATTAATAAACAGTATGGGACGTGTCGCACAATGACCAATTCTTCAGACAACCAAGCAATGCCAAAAGCACTAAATTCGGTATAAGAAAATTCAACTCTTGAATGAGTGCGTGTATGTGCTTTGAATGAGGCTCAAAAGTCACGAAGCTGAAAACAGGATGTTTTAAAACGCAATGATTGTAAGGCTAACGAAAGAAAGAGAGAAACTGGCTCAACAAACCTCGTCTATGGTTTTCCTGCGAACAAAATGTTCTTGTACCGAGGTCACGGTTCTAACTCAATTGCCAAGATGAAGTAACATGGAAAATAAGGGCGGAAATTTACAAGCCAGATTTAATATTAGTTTTGTTCGATTGTTTATTAGTCCTCACAACAATTAAAATTTTTAGTAATCTTGCAACATTCTTCAAGTTCCAAAATTAAAGCTTTAAAATATAGCAGACAATGAGAAAACATGAAATTATGGTAACGCAATAATGAAAACGTGGCAAAGAAGTGAAACAGTTATTGAAGTTAAAACAAAGGCAATAAAATGTTGAGTATAATATATTTTGTAATTATTTATAAACGATATTTCTAATTTCAAATAATATTTAACGTGACTTAAATTTCGGAACAGTTGCGATATAAAATTTAAAGTTGGACTAATTCAACTATCGGACACTGTATATCTGTGTGTTTCTCATCTTCCAATTATATTTCAATAATAAGGTACATACATTATATATTCGTATTTCATTAAAGTCTAGACAAAAATAAAACTTAAAAATGAGTAACATACATCCGCCTAACGACTCTATTAGTAAAACATATATTTCTTTGAAGGAGTCTGAGTTAACAAGATTGCCGTTTTCTATGTAATTTTGAAAACACGCGAGTCGTCAAGTACGGACCCACAAGTTATTCAATAAGCGAAGTGGAATTTGTCTGTTTTTTATCCATGTTTTCACCGCACCCCTTCCACCTCTTTGCCTTTTACAGACTTCGCGGTGGTCCTCATAATTATAGGTTACCAAAATAATAATACTCCTATTCGAAAAACCGACTCTGAGAACTGATATTTAGTAAACGATACGGCGAAACGTGAGTCTCGTTAGCCAAGGAATCGTAACGAGTGACAAAATAATTGAATGTTACACATAAAAAATTGTAATAACGGATAATTGGACTTTACATGGATTGCGGTATTAAATATTTACGTCAAATATTACGCAAATGTACGGGTCTGGTTTAAATTTATGTCCTTTATTATGATGATTTATTTATGAAATTTTACAGACAGATTTTTGAGACACTCTCAACTTTCATATCTGCTTTACGAATACTTTCTAACCCTTAACTGTACCCTTTTCATTATCGTTTCTACGTTCGTATTTGAAGGAAGTTGTAGTACGTGTAGTAGATACACGTTGTTAAATTCTAAAGAATATTAATACTACCAAGCAAAAGCGCGAATTTTTTCAAAAATGCAAATCCGATCCGATTCCGAGGCAAATTTTAGAAGCAAGCCCGAAGAATTGGGATCGGTCTTACAGTATAGATTCGAGACCTGATCCGATGCGAATTTCTAACTATATAAAAAAACTGTTATTAATAGATAAATTTATGTACAGAAAATAAGCTCATTCCGCGAATATAAAAACGCTCCCTCGTAATATGAATCATTCTTCTTTTCAGATAAAAATTTAGAGATTTTATTTGTAATATATCTTTATTTTTTTTTATTTATTAGTAATTTTCAGATCTAGGTATAGTTGTTTTTGCGAACATTCAGTCAGTGGCGCGTGGTTTAAAAAAAGTGTAAGGTAATTAAATGTGAATAAACACTTACCCCTTTAAGCAGCGTTTTCAGCATGCAGACGCACACAGTGGACAAAATCGGTTGAATATGTGGAGCACCACCAATGTTCCAAAGATTCCTTCATGTAACCGTGTTCACCGTGAGGAATAAAAGTTCTTGTAAGCAGCGAATAACCATTCAGCATCTAATAATAAAATACTTGCTTATTAAAAAAATATTTGTTAATACTTAACGGATGTGATTGATATATACGTTTTAGTAAGCCTTGTATCTCTATCTGTAAGTTAGTATACAAAAAGAATAAATCCCAACTAGTAAGCGTAAGATAAACTGTGGTGCTATGATAAACTTTTCAAAAAGCCACTAATTTGTCAATAGATTCGCTGACAAGAAATTAAATTATAAACTTCATATTGATAAAATGAGGTTTTTAAAAAATTAATTCGCGTTATTTCAATAAAAAAAGAGAGAAAGAAAGAACATTTCGTCTTACCCTTCAAAAAAACTAAGGTTTTTAAACACAAATTACAACTACAGCTTACGGGGGAATAAGAGATTCGATGACAAAATACATATAATATACGATAAACTGAATCAATCGGATAAAATAAACTACCAGACGCTATCAAAAATAAAACTTTAATGGAGAAACGTATAAACTAATCGTAATTCACCAATATTCGCTTACGCTTGAATCTCAACTACGAAATGCACACGCACCTAGAGCTTGATATTTTACAATTCCTTCGAAAAAGATACGAGACAAAAAAATAAAAAAAGGGCAAGTAATATGAATACCATACGATACAGTGCCTGTTTTATCGCCTAACGATGTTTGTTATTGTCTAGGAATTTAACATTTAATCAAAAATATTATATATGGTATTGCAAACCTTACTTTGAAGAGGAATAAATAAAATTACTTTTAAAAATATATTTAGTGTTTGAAAATATAAAACTCCTGGAAATGATTAATAAAAACAGAAACTTTTTTGAACACAACGCGATGCTTTTTTCGCAAAAGAAAGAATTTGTAACAAATCTAAAGTAAAATGTACCGCAAAACGATATGTACAGAATGGCTACGTTGCTTCGAGTTACCAAAAAAAGCTTAAATCGAAAAGTAACAATGTAACAAACAGATTAAATGAAACATGTAAAAGAAGTATATTCTTAAGTAACATTTTTCTTTGCTATTGTTATTGTATTATACACAGTGGCCAAAAAAATGCAGATAACGCTCGGTAGAGCAGCTCTATGACTCATTCTGGGTTTACAATTCCAACAAAAAGTAGTATCTGCGAGGCCATCGAATTTGATACTAGAATTTAATGATTTGATTTTTAAAATTACTTATGAAAAATCATTCTTTATAGTTTATTATACTGTTGAATTGGATGTAGTTGGATTTGTTTGGGAGAGATTTTGAAAATATTTGCATTGTGGTGGAATTCGTAAAAGAAACTATGTAAAATTGCATTGTTGTAATTAACCCTTAACTATACCCTTTTCATTATCGCTTCTAGCTTCATAATTGAAGGAAGTTGTAGTGTGGTACATACACGTTGTTAAATTCTAAAGAATAATGAATACTTACCAAGTAAAAGCGTGATTTTTTCCAAAAATGCAAATCCGATCTGATCCGAGTCCGCGACAAAGTTTGGAAACACCCTCGAGGGATTAGGACCATTCTTATAGTATAGATTCGAGATCATATCTGGTCCGAATTTCTAACTGTATAAAAAAAACTATTATTAATACATAAAGTTATGTACAGACTTTAATTTGAAAATATGTAATTAGAGATAGAGAATAAATTTCAAGGTATTGACAAATTCAGTACTAAAAAATGTTGATCTCTAACTCATGTAAATAAAGAGAAATTTTTCTTAAAGAAATTTAGTATTTATATACTCGTATATGTACACTTGGTCAAAAAATAATTCTCATAGGTACCCATAAAGCGTGTATATTTAGAACGGTCTATAATGTGCTCATCTAGCTCCGATAATGCATGGTTTTGTGTTTCTGAATAAAGTATAATGAGTCATTATTATTTTCAAATTCATATTTAGAGGTTTTATTTGCAATGTATCTATGTACTCGTATGTATGTACATATATTGAAACAAAAATATTACAAATCTTTCAAGGATATGAAATTAAATGTAATAAAGAAAAAAAATATAAACATGAGTATTCAGAACTAATAAGGAAGAGGAGTAACTACATAAATACATACAAGTGCTTCACTATAGTAGGATGCTATGATACTCGTATATTAAATAATGCTATGTATGCAAATATAAACTTTCTGAATTGTAACTAAGAAAATTCGAATACTTCGCTGCAATGCCTTTAATATGGTTTATTATGCTGTTGAATTGGATGTATTTGGATTAGTTTGGGAGAGATTTTGAAAATATTTGCAGCTTTTAATCAAAGCTTATTTTCAAGATTTCCTTAAAAAAATTAATGAAATTTATCATAGAAACAAAATTAGATTTTTATTCGACAGCTTAATAGGGTTATTATTTAAATGAAAAAGTTTATAATTGTACAATATTGTTGAAACTTTTGCTAATTATTCATTTCCAATGTATTAAATGTTCCTATTTTGTCGAATTCAGTAAAGTACTTAAGTAAACGTTAGTGTTCTCTTTTAATGGCAATTAGAGTACGTACAATTAAGAATGAAGCATGTTTTTACTTCTTTAAAATCGAATCTCTTTTGTGCGTATCTGCATTAAGTATTTTAAGGTACTGATATTGATAATGAGCTGACATTATTGGCTTAGTTGCATGCAGTATGTACAAGGTATGGATTGGAATCTTAGTTCGTGTAACAAGAATTGACAATAATTTTTCTCATGCTAGGGGGCATAAGTTTTCGTGTAGTACTGAATTTGTACAGGCTGTCTATAAAAGAACTCCGGGGTTTAAAAAATTAATATTTTTTAAACTATAAAAGATAGCAAAATTTGATCAGTTCCTTTGAAACAAGCAGCTCAAAGAGTTTTACTCATACCAATTGGGAATGTTTCTCTCAACAGTTGGCAGCGCTGCGGAGCGTTGACCTTGAAATGACGTAGCGGCTGCGGCAGGCAGTCAGTGTCGTCTGGACTGCCGCGCTATGGCGACGCCTCAACAAAAGGCTCAATGTGTTATTTGGCTCATAGAAACTAATTCTGTTGTTACTGTACAAAGAAACTTTCGACGTAGCTATGGTGTTGACCCGCCTACAGACAAAACAATTCGTCAGTGGTTATGTGCGTTCAAGGAAACAGGAAGTGTTTTGAAGCAAAAGTCGCCGGGTAGGCCGCGTGTGTCTCAAGAGAATGTGGACAGAATCCGAGCTTCATGCACTCGAAGCCCTAAGAAATCGTTAACAAGACGCAGTCTGGACTTGGGGTTACCAAGATCAATAGTCCATAAGGTAATTCGTAAAAGACTTCGTTTAACTGCCTACAAGATACAACTTTTACACCATATCAAACCGGCAGACAAGGTTAAGAGATTCGAATTTTCTGTTTCCATGCTGGATAAAATTGATGAAGATAATGATTTTTTAAAAAGTGTGGTTTTTAGTGATGAAGCTACTTTTCATGTGAACGGAACTGTAAACAGGCATAATTGCAGAATTTGGGGTTCATAAATACACCATGAGTTTATTGAGTACGAACGTGATACGCCCAAAGTGAATGTTTGGTGTGCTCTTATGCGTGACAGAGTCATAGGTCCCTTCATTTTTGTCGAAAGGAATATCAATGGTGATGTCTATTGTGACATGTTAGAGGAGTATGTTTATCCTCAGTTGGATGACATTGAGGCGGAGAAAGGTTTAGTTTACTTCCAACAAGATGGGGCGCCGCCACACTTCAGTTTGCGTGTGCGTGAGTCAAAATGGACGCTCTTATTCGAACAGGTGGATTGGAAGGGAAGGACCTATTCCATGGCCACCAAGGAGCCCTGATATGACTCCGTTGGACTTTTTCTTCTGGGGGCATATCAAGAATCTTGCGTATGCGGAGAAAATTCGAAATGTTCGCTATCTCAGGGAACGAATAGAGAATTGCGTGGCGTCCGTTCCCCCAAACATGCTCGCCAGGGCATGGGAAGAGGTAGAATACCGTTTCGACGTGTGCCGTGCCACTCACGGAGCTCACATTGAACTTCACTAAGTTGTTAAAAAATCTTGAAAATGTAAGCTTTCTAATCATGTATAAAACATGTATGTACGTTTTTTACTTTATTAAAATATTTTGTCTTAAAACCCCGGAGTTCTTTTATAGACACCCTGTATAATCCTTAGCGGATGTGATAAATCAATCACCAAAACAAATTAATTTTAAGTATGGGATTTTGGGGTGTATAGTTGCTTTATAATTTTTTATACGATGTTCAAATGACTCAAAGTATTTAAATCTTAACAAATACAGACAGTTACAAAAGTTTTCGTACAAGCCGTGAATGTTGATTTGATCATCAAATGTGAAGATCCTGCTATGACAAAGCATATTTATTTCCATTAAACAACGTTAAAAAACTCTAAAAATCTCCAATAAGTATATGAAAACTGTTATTATTTACGAATACCGAAGAATTTGCTAATTATTCATCTAATGTCGCTAAAGTTTTCGTACACTTGACTTTTATAAGATACTTCTCTATTGTAAGCCACAAATATCACCTAGCAAGTATTTGTGAAAAATGCATTTAAAGCTTTTAAGAAGATGAGTTGTAAAAGTTAACACATACGAGGGAGCGTTTTTATATTCGCGGAATGGTGGGCAAGGGGTGGAAATAAAAAAACCAAATTATTTTTCTTTTTCAATATATTCACCTGCAAGACGAATACATTTTTCACATCTTTCAATTAATTTATTTATACCCTCATAAAAAAATGATTTCTCTTTATCTGCAAAATACGCCGAAACTGCCTCCTTGACTTCATCATCGGCAGTAATTTTTTTACCCCGCAGCTGTTTTTTCATTTTCGGAAACAGGTAATAACCACTCGGGGTCAGGTCTGGGCTGTAGGGTGGGTGATTCACAATTTCGAAGCCCACCTTATGCAGGGCAGCTAACGCAACGCGGCTCTTGTGGACGGGCGCGTTGTCGTGCAAAGGCAGAACACCTTTTGTCAATTTTCCCCGTCTTTTCTCTATAATGGCTTCTTTTAGTCGCTCTAATATTGAAGCGTAATATTCTCCGGTTATAGAAACGCCTTTATCTTTATAATCAATCAACAATATTCCTTCCGAGTCCCAAAATACCGTTGCCATGAGTTTCCCAGCTGATTGTGACACTTTAAATTTCTTGGGAGGTGCTGTGCCCTTTTTATGCCACTGCATGGAGTCTTGTTTGGACTCAGGTTCATAATGATGAACTCAAGTTTCGTCTCCAGTAACAATTCCACTCAATACACCATCTTTGTCTTCATTACAGAGGTCCAAAAATGCTCGCGAACACTCTACGCGCTGTTGTTTTTGCGGCGGCGTGAGCATTCTCGGCACCCATCTTGCGCTGACCTTAGACATGCCGAGATGATCGTGTAGGATTTTAAAAATTGTTGTATCGGATACTCCAACCATTTCTGCGAGTTGTTTCTTTTTTAGTCGAGCATCTTCGAGTACAATTTGTTCAACTTTTTAGATAAGTGCTGGCGTGGTCACCTCAATGCTCCTGCCCGGCCTCGGGTCGTCTTCAAGGGATTCCCTTCCTTGTTTAAATAAACTATGCCACTTGTACACCATGGTTTTCCCTGGACAAGAGTTATGGTCGCGACTGATTTTCCTTGCCTGGTAAGGAACTTTATAACGGCACGATATTCGATTTTTTCCATATTTCACTTTTCACTCCTGATTATGTTACTTGGTTGAAGATAGCTCAAAGACTAACTGTCTAATAACAATGAAACTTCGTATTTATACTAATCATGAGTCGCTGCACAGGCCACGCCCCCAATGCGCCTACTCACCCCTCTACAACCCGCTCATTCCGCGTATATAAAAACACTCCCTCGTATGTGGCAATATACGCGAATTAACAACAATACATAAAGAAAAAAAAGCCCTTAGGACAAATTGTCAAGTTTATCGTAAAACGTGTTCTGCAGTGTATATAGAAATTATCATGAACTATTGATAGTTGAAGTGTTGAAATTGTATCAAGAACTACCCATCTAAAGATTCTAGATGAGTTAAATTAGAGAACTGCGACAAGTGCAATGAGCTAAAATTCATAGATAAGTGCACTGATGAGAGCCGTACAGATAGAATTTTATACTGGAAGGAAAGTAAATTAAAGAATATAAAGAAAATTTCAAGAAAATCTAGTTATAGTGGAAGAGGAGCACGTGAAAAACCTTCCATTAAGCGTCGTTAAAGTTATTTACTGTAAAGCATGGAGCATATGGATAAGTATTAACGTCGTTAATGAAAGTTTCTTTTACGTAGTACTCTTCCTTTATATCCGGCTTTTCTCCAAATTCTCTTTAGGCTTCCCCAATGTAATGTACATTCTTTCCAGTGTAAAATTCTGTCTGTATGGCTATTCTAAGTGCACTTATCCCAAAATTTTAACTTATTGCATTTGCAACAGTTCACTGATCACGCACATTTAGGATCTTTGGATGCTTATTTCTCTGTACAATTTCAACAGTTTGCAGATATTATGAAGTAGATTTAACGAATTTCTCCTAAGTTTATGGCTTATAAAAGAGACATATCATTCGATTTAGTGAATTCTTTTGTAGTTGTAAAAATAGCAGTTTTTATATTGTTATTGGAGCTATTTTGCTAAATGAAAATTAAATGGAGGTAGACATTCTTGATCATAGCCGGATGTTCACATCTGATGATATTAAACATTTATAAGGTACGAAAGTATTTGTGACTGACTGTATGTTCACTTCTTGAATACGTTTCGTTTACAATTGTTTCAAACACATTAGCACAATAGGATCGAAAACTTCGCGAATAATGTAAGTGCGTCTTGCCTGACCCTCAAAGATTAATCTTAAGATAAAGTAAATATTTATAATATTTTTATTTTGATATACAGACATATATTACAAACAAAATTTACACAATAATACAGTCACTTATCTCAATGTGTTCATAATGTGCTGATATGAAAATAACGTACTAGAAAATTTCTTTCACTTCTTTTTTTAGGAGAAGAAAATAAGACAGTATCAAATCTGCAAATACGAATGATACCTATACTTCTATATATACATATATATAATCAAAAAAAAAACACTAGCGTAACTAATATATATTATATGAACGATTAACGGTGATTTATACATACTTTTTGGTAAGTGTATATCTACGTGTACAGATAAGTTTGTATCTAAAAAAATATTGTAAATCTAAACTAGTATTTATAAGACAAACTGTACTATGATAAACTTTTCAAACTTAGACACATTAATTTGCCAATAGATTTTCTGACAAGCAATGAAATTATAATCTTAATATTGAAAAAAATAAAGTTTTTCAACAAGGAAAGAACATTTCAACTTACCCTTCAAAAAACAAGGTTTTCAAACACAAATCACAATTACAGCTAACGGGGGAATAAGAGATTCGATGACAAAATGTATATAATATATATATATATATATATATATATATATATATATATATATATAAAATATGGGAAAACTACATTAATCGGATAATATAAACTTCCAGACGTCATCACAAATAAAACTTTAACGGAGAAACGTATAAACTAATTGTAATTCACCAATACCCGCTTACGCTTGCTTCAATCTCAACTACGAAAGTGCACACGCACTCAAAGCTTGGTATTTCACAATTCCTTCGAAAAACATACGAGACAAAAAATCAAAAAAAAAACGGACATAAGTAATGTGAATATTATACGATACAGTGCCTGCTTTATTGCGTAACGATGTTTCTATTGTCTAGGAATGTAATATTTAATAAAAAATATTAGTCATTCGTAGTGCAAACCTTACTTTGAAAATAAATAGAATTATTTTTAAAAACATATCTAGTATTTGAAAATACAAAACTCCTGGAAATGATTAATAAAAACGAATACCTTTACGAACAAAATATGATGCTTTTTTTGCAAAAAAAGAGTTTTTAACAGACCTAAAATTAAATGTACCGCAAAACAATATAAATATATATGTATATATACTATAACTGTGATGTTTCGAGTTACCAGAAAAAAACTTAAATCGAAAAGTAACAATATGAAACAGATTAAATGAAATATTTAAAAAAGGTATATGCTTAATTAACATTTTTATTTGCTACTGCTATTGTATTATACACAGTTAATCACTAAGGTTGATATATAACCCCAAGATGTACACTTGGTTCTCAACGGTATAGATCGCGTACGGAATTTGTTTTCGTACAGGTGTTTTTCGCCGTGGTTTACCAGGTGCGACACTTTGCAATTATCTGCTGATGATGACAACTTAGTTGTCGAAATGCGTATACAGAATTACAAAAGTTAATGTGGAAAGAGGTTATATATCAACCTTATTGATTAAGTTCATCAACCACAGGCTCCATCAAATTCAACTTATTATACACAGTGGCCAAAAAAATGCAGATAAACGCTAGATAAAGCAGCTCTATGATTCATTCTGTGTTGACAATCTTCACAAAAAAGATACGGTCCTTTGTTAAGTCACACGAGGCCATCGAATTTGATAGTAGAATTTAATGATTTGATTTTTAAAATTACTAATGAAAAATCATTGTAGTAGAATTGGTAAGAGAAATTATGTAAAATTGCGTTATTGCAACTACTCAATTAATACCAATACTTTAGAGTTTTAATATTTGTTCATTAGAATTTTTTAAATGAAAGTACTTGCCGCAACTTAATATGATAGAGTTGCTCGCTCAAAATTACAAGCTGGTGATCAAAATTTGACGTTTTTCAGAATAATATTTTGAAGGTAATTTTGGTGGAGCCTGTAGTTGATTAACTTGATCACTGAAGGTTGATATATAACCCCTTGCCACATTAATTTTCGTATTCTGTACACGTATTTCGACAACCAAGTTGTCATCATCAGCAGATAATTAAACAGTGTCGCACCTGGAAAACTACGGCGAAAAATATTAAGTAACTAATAGTGCTTTTTAACACTGACCATCTGATATCTAACCGGTAAGTTACTTATGACACCGGAGGTCTCGGGATCAAATTCGATGATCTGCTGTCCGCAAGGTTTTTATTTAAGTGAATGCTGACAGCCAGAGATTTTAAAACGAAACACTAGCGAGGACGTAATAATAACTCATGGCCTATGAATACCCTTTGTAATTGGCGTTATCCGGTTACGAGGTATGAAGACATGGATTATTACAAGCATTACTATTAAAACATGTATCGTGTAATCAAACTTGATTTAAACAATTTATGAAATAATGTATTAACACCACGTACAAATGTTTATATCTGATATGTGTTTAATTTATCATCTGATGATGTAAGTGCTTTCTCTATTATAATACTTGTGAATCTCGAGCCAAAAAAGAATTTTTTTATGAGAAACTTAAAACATAATACATGATAAACAATTTTTATTAGAGCTAAATAAATGTCACCTTACACTATCGATTGCTCTTTTTCTTAGATTCTAGAAGTAGACCTTTGTAATTTTACGAAATAATATATAATAATATGTCCCCCACTAAACATTTTTGTCCCATCGCTCCAGTAGTTCCTATATTTCCATTAAAAAAAATTGTTTTGATTGACAACCTAGCCAAGTTTATATCGCATCCTCCATCTCATCGCTCATGGGACGCAAATCGCTTACCTCTCAAGAACTTTTTGAGCAGCCGAAAGAGACGATAGTAGCTCGATGTCAAGTCCGAATTATATGGGAGATGAGGCAGCACTTCCCTACCCAATTTAGCCAAAATATTTTTCGTTAGATAGGCTGAATGTGGGCGAGCATTTCGCGTAGGAGAACAACACGCTTACTTAAGAGACCGCGCCTTTTTGTTCGTATGACCCAGCTAAATCTTTCCAAGAAGTTCACTGTAATAAGGTGAATTAATCGTTTAACTAAACTTCTCAGAATACAGTCGCAATCACCACCTGATGGTTGTGTTTTGAGCTTGAATGATGTCATTCAGTACTAACATTATTACTTTATCAGATATAATTGTGTGCCCAAATCTCGTCAGTTATAATACGTGACAGATCACCTTCATACTCCTAACAAGGCAAGTGTTCTCACTTAGCACGACCTCCGTTAAATTTAAGCTTGTGAACAATAGTGTGAACACTATTAATGTTTACAATTATATAATAGCAATTTCTACTCCGGATCAATTGGTCAACTTTTTGAATATTGCTAAGATTCACAGCAAACTCTGGACAGGTAGCATGCGGCAATTTCGAAACGCATTCACGACCATCCTGGATGATTTATACAACTGAAAGTCTGTTCTGAGTGATAGACACTCCTCTATAAACTGTTTGTGATGTCTTCGATGAACATTTATTTTACACCGTTATTGAAAATAAAATTAATAATTATACATTGTGTAACAGTTTGGCACATTGTTGCACGACATTGTTAATATAACTGACAGTATTGGCACAATAAAGTTACAATTGTTAATTATGTTAACTGTAAATCTGTTCATATTGATTTCACGAATAAAAGAAAACAGTACCTTCCAGTAAAAATTAATGATGCTCAGATCCCGCATGAAAACAATGCAAAGTATCTGGGCATAACTCTTGATGCAAGACTCAGATGGAGAGTACATGTCAAAAAGAAACGGCAAGAATTGGGACTAAGATACAAAAGAATGTATTGGTTACTTGGACGTGAATCCAAACTGTCCATACACAACAAGATACTTTTATATAATCAAATACTCAAACCTATATGGAGTTATGGCATCCAGATATGGGGATGTGCCAGCAAAAGCAATATACAGTTAATACAACGATTTCAAAATAAGGTCTTAAGAAACATCATAGATGCTCCTTGGTACGTTAGGAATAGTGACATCCACAAAGATCTAGGTATTGACACTGTTAGACAGATAATCGCTAAGCATGCTAGGAACCATGAAGATAGACTACATCGGCACGTGAATCCAGAGGCTATCCAACTCCTGGATAACACGAAACAGACTAGACGACTAAAGAGGATCAAACCTTATGAATTAGTTTAGTGAAGTTAACAAACAAAAGCAGAGCACAGTGCGGGAGTGTACACAACAGTTCAGTGTACAAAGTAGCAAATAAGCTGTTAAAAATTAGGGACTACTATCGAGTAAGACTGTAAATTAGGAATCACTTAGCAAGTTAGGTTAGATTTAAATTAATCATTGTTCTAATAATGAACAGATTGTAATGGTATTCCGTGAGGAAAATAAAAAAAAAAAAAAAAAATTATGTTAACTAACATACCTACTTCGATGAATATAAAACTGCCTTGCAGTATTTCTTCAATTATATTCAGAAACAAATAACATGCAGGTCAAATTTGAATTAGCCTCGTATTATCTAAGCGAAATTGTCTTCTATCATATTATTTTTTATTTATATTTTATTGATTGTATTGCTAACGTCACATTTGCAGCAAACTGTGTACAACGTGAATTTCATTGATTTCCTATATAACTATGCATGACGTGGACATTAGCAAATATTTTTAAATTGCTTTATCGCTAAAAGTTACATTCCGATAGGTTTCTAATATATGAAGTCGAGGCATCTTATTAATTAGAAAACTTTATATTGACGCCATGTTGGAATAAATATGTGTATTGATTTCACATATTTTTATCTGAAATACACAAAATTCAACCTATAACAAGAAATATGTTTTTCACAGTGCTATTTCTACTCATTTGAATAAATAAATAATTTTCTTGATCGAAATATCAATTTAACTATAAAAAAGCTCTACGGAAAGTTTATGCCCCACTATAAAATCTATTTCATTTTTTTCTAATACAAAATTCGTGTATTTGGAAATATTTATTGTAGCTATAAGATTTCAGCGTCTTGATATCACATAATCTGAACATAAATATTGCAAAATAACAATGCTTATCAATTTCCAACTCCTATTATAAGAAATCCCCACCTTATGCAAATATGTTATTGGGTCAT
This sequence comes from Dermolepida albohirtum, assembly GCA_031893035.1. Taxonomy (NCBI): domain Eukaryota; kingdom Metazoa; phylum Arthropoda; class Insecta; order Coleoptera; family Scarabaeidae; genus Dermolepida; species Dermolepida albohirtum. The sequence goes on along the minus strand of JAVIWB010000909.1, from coordinate 142,430 downwards.
TAAATCATAATTGTGGATGTGGGGCAATCATCGACCGCCCGGGGTATAGACAGGTCTCTTTTACAGTGTTCTTTTATGCGAGAAGAATACCGAAAGTATTTTCTGGGATGCAATGGTAGCGGTGTGTGAGCTAGGTCTTCTTTAGATAAGATCGTAAACTTGAGACGAATAGGTGTTTCGTGACGTAGATAACGAATTCAGTCCCTACTTTTACCCAAAGTAGTTTCCTCTAAAGAACAAATAGTCCTAATACTTAACTACTATCAGTGGGTCATTAATTAAAACTTTGTTGTAAGTAAATCTATGTGTTTCGATTTTACATACGGTAGTGAATTAAGAGCTAATTAACTAAAATATCGTCTTCAGCGTTGGTCGAGATACAGATCTGTAACAAAATATTTATTAAAATATTAATTAAATTAATTTAAATTTCGATTACCCTTCTATGACAAGCAATCCATGCAAATGAAAAATCTAAACTTTGAAAATGTAGGTAGATGCAGTAGATATATAAAAATATTAGGTGCGCAACTAAGTTCTCGCTGTTTTTCAAGAGATGGCTCCAGTAGTAAGTGCTGGTCGATTGTGACATAACCAAAACGTCATGAACCAAGCTTAGACATATGGTAAACAAACCGCTTTGACACATTTGTGATTTTGTTTTTGCGTCATATACTTTTAGTTGTGTGAAAATGTCTGATTTTGTGCCAAATAATCGTTATTTCTTCTTTCATTCGAAGAAAACGGCGGTCGAAACGCATCGAGAACTCCAAAAAGTATACGGAGATGGTGCTCTAAGTGAAACAACGTGCCGTGATTGGATCCGTCGCTTCAAAGACGGTGATTTCGATGTTGACGACCGCTCGCGTGAAGGAAGACCAAAAACCTTCGAAGACGCTGAATTGGAGGCATTGCTCGATGAGGATCCGTGTCAAACGCACAAGGAGCTTGCTTCAGCATTAGGAGTTACCCGCCAAGCCATTTCCCAGCGATTGCATGCATTGGGAATGATTCAAAAACAAGGAACTTGGGTTCCTTATGATTTGAAGCGAAGAGACGTTGAGCGTCGTTTTTTTTGCCTGTGAACAACTGCTCCAGCGGCAAAAAAGGAAGGGTTTTCTTCCACGCGTCGTTACGGGTGATGAAAAATGGATTCATTACAGCTACCCAAAGAGAACAAAATCATGGGGACTGCCCGGTAATGCTTCTACGTCGTCGGTTTGGCCGAATATTCACGCTGCGAAGGTTTTGCTGTGTATTTGATGGGACCAGGGCTGTGTTATTTATTATGAGCTGTTGAAACCGAACGAAACCATCACTGGGGAATGGTATTGAACTCAATTGATGCGATTGAGCCGAGCACTGCGCGAAAAGCGGCCACAATACGAGCAGAAGCACGAAAAAGTGATTCTACAGCAAGACTCGGCCTCACGTTGCCAAACCCTTTAAAACCTACTTAGAAACGCTCAAATGGGAGGTCCTTCCTCACCCGCCATATTCCCCAGACATTGCGCCGTCCGATTATTACTTGTTCCGTTCGATGGCACATGGTCTGGCTAATCAGCAGTTCCGCTCATATGAAGACATCTCAAAATGGCTTGATTCGTGGATAGCCTCAAAAGACGAACACTTCTACCGTGACGGTATTCGAGCTCTGCCAGAAAGATGGGAAAAAGTTGTCGCTAGCAATGGGCAATATTTCGAATGATTCATTTGTATACATTTTTTCAGAATAAAGTTGCATTTTCATCAAAAAAACAGCGAGAACTTAGTTGCGCACCTAATATTTTGAGCAACTGCTAAAACAGAGAATTACTATTAACTAAAATAGTTTGGAAATGAAGAGAGCAATGATACAGTTCAATTATAAAAAAGACGTAGTCTAGTCATTGGCAATTCTGAATAAATTTTGATCTAGTGTCTTATTTTGATAATAACTCTGGAACTGTTCAATTGTTCCGCATACAAAGTCAAAATTGACTGTACGTTCATTATTGCACAGCTGATTAATAGACTTCTAACAAGCCACTTTGTTGTATTTAATATTTATTGTTACATTATGAAAAATAGATAGATTCACCTGATCAACACTGTTAGTCACACATAAATTTTTTATGTTTATATTTTTAGTGTATCCGCAATTTGAGGAGGATTTTTCGCTAACCAAATTCTTAAATTTCGTCTATTTAAATGTCCTTAAAAGTGAAACTAGGCCTTGTCATAAACGAAATACTTATCAAGAACGTCACCACTATACAAGTTGTCCAAATACTACTAGCATTACTCTGTTCGTTCATCATAATTACCTGAAACTAGTTCATGGATAGCTTGAATTTTATACAGGTATATTTTAGTTCTCATCGGTAGAACAGGTTATCGACTTATGACTGAACTTTCTGTGACAGTTTGTTAATGGATTTCTTATAAAATTTTTCCATTAGATATCAAATCTCTTCAATATACTCCCCAGCTCTTGTCTTAGGCATCCCGCTCCTAGAGTTTCGAACTTTCTCCGCTACAAAAAAATTTATTAATACAATCACGAATCTGGTTGGTCAACTGCTCATATCTGATTGAAAAATTAGGGAATTGCAATTTTACAGTTAGAAAATAACTTTCACCAGTCAAAACTTTCTTATTTTGTAGTTCTTAAGAAATATTTTACATGAAATTATGAATTTTGAGTGTCCAATTTTATGTTTTCTTAAAACTATAATACTTCTTATCTGCTTCTGGGCTTCCGGGTTGGAACCGCGTCACTGGTATAACTGCCGACGTTTCGTACCCACTCATATGGGACATCTTCAGGGCTCAACTACTGCTGCTGTCAGTTTCAGTGAGACAGACAGTAGCAGTAGTTGAGCCCTGAAGACGTCCCATATGAGTGGGTACGAAACGGCAGTTATACCAGTGATGCGGTTCCAACCCAGAAGCAGATAGTATGGACTACGACCGCGGAAGTCTACGTATCAGATTATAATACTTCTTGCTAGCTGTTATGAGACCGTGACTGAAGCATTAAATATGGTACATCTATGGATTATAAATGCAGTTTTAGTTTTCTGCAATTTAGTGTTAAAAGGTGGTCAATTGAAATATCATACGAAATCCAAACGTCAAAAAAAATATGAAGTCGAATTGTCAAATATAAATGTAGTTAATAAAATATTAACTAATCACACACAGTTCAAGAAAATAATTTGTCCATATAGTAAATGGTGTATCTCGAATATTTTCTTTAAAAATATTGCTTATAAAACATTTTCAGATGCAACTCGTTTCTTTTGTTTGCACCATTCTTGAAATTTCATACGCTGCTTTCGATAATTGATACGAGATTTATTGTGTAACTTATTCACAATATATTCTACAATTTCTCTAACTTCAGGGGTAACGCATGAAAAAATTTCATTCATTTTACATTAAAGCACAAAATATTCAACGGCAGTTAACAAATTTCAAATTTAAATTAATAAATAACATCAAGCATTGCAAACTACTATTAAAATAACCAAATTTTCACGTTACCATTATTTACCTATAAAATGTTGTAGAAGAGACAAATTTGAAGAACTAAAATGAGAAACTACTTCGTTTCGTCGTGGCTTAAATTGACCTCGTGCGACAAGACCTATCTTATGACACTCATTTTTTAACATACTATTATATCTTCTAGTGTGTCTAATTTTATATTAAAATAATAGGCTACTCTAAATAAGAATTTTATTGAAGGCACGGTATTTGGAATAATATAAGCCTGGATGTCGTCAGTGAATATAATATTAACTAATTTTTTCTTATCGGGGAAATAATGAGGTATATCTCATTCCCAATGATGATCTATGGTATATGGAGTTTTGTTTAGTTCAGCCCTATTTGTCAAAATAAACCCATCAGAGATAGCAAATCTAGGAAAGTTTTTTGGCTGCTTACAACACTGCCAGTGTGTATACAAACCAATTTTTTAAATTTTAGCTTTGACTTCATCACATAGTTTTTGTATCAGTCATATTCTACTTGTTATCCAAAATGAGTATCAAATAAAGGCCAAGCTGGATGATTAAAAAAATGATTTATTATCCATACTGAACATGAAATTAATAGAGCTGTCAAATCGCGTTGGTAAACAAGTGCCACCAAGACGCGTGCGTGTAGAAAACCTTTCGTAGTCTACTCACGGAAAGTGATTTTAGTACATCGCTAAATATGTAAACGAATTGTAATACGTATGTAATATTTATTATACTGTATCGTGACCAATCCTGTGCACAGCCTAATTATGTCGAAAAAGCTTGGATTGGTGCTAGAATTAATAGAAAAGGTCAGTTTACTGAGGACATCCACAGTCTATAAAAGATTTACTAAACTTAAATACAATGGCTCAAATATATGTTCATTAAGCTGTAAACATTTCTTTTGTCTGGGCAAATTTATTAGTGAAAACCTTTTTGTAATTTACCACTTCTTTTACTTACGACAAAAGAATTTCGTCAATTCTGGAGTTCATACATACAATCTCGAATGGAAACTATCATCTCGATCAACATTACGAAATCATGTGCTAGCTTCTGTGCACGATCAAAATGGAAACAGTATTAAATTAAAATCATATATTAAAAAGTTTTACTGGAATATTTTCAACCGTCCTTATCATTGTCTTTGGCTAGTCAAAGATTAAAAACAATTTACCATCCAAGCAATTTTGTGCGCAGCACTAAATATGTCGACAATATTCTCAATAGACCAACTGTTAATATTAGAAACTGAAGACGCAACAATGCTTTGTATGGGTGGGTCTATTAAAAAGACGTGTAGTAATTTAATACAGTATAAATAATGTGTAAACTTCATGTTTTACATCTTGTAAAAAAAATTATTTGAAAGTTATCAGGGTTAAATGAATTAAACGCTCAAACAAAAACCTAAACCAAATCAAGATCTTCAAGACAGCGTTTCGGTGTCCCTCCACCAATACAGCCAATCCTTACAATCCTTACACTGGAAATAAAGAATATAATTGTACAATTCGATTCTAAAGAAACAGCTGCTATTAAAGAAAGTCTCCTTAAGCAACAGAAACATTACAAAATCCTTCTCGTCGTTAGTGAAATCACTGTAAATACTGAACTTTGTTCTCTCTCATTTCAATACTTCAAGCATATTGTTATAAAAATTTTCGATAGATTTCAATAAGGACTCTAAGATTATCAGATTTATAAGAATTTGTAGTTATAATGACAGTGCTGCTACATAAGCCTTACGTAACTTTAAGGATTATTTTATTTATGCAAATGTTGTATCCCTAGGGACGGAACAGTCGTTTCCTTAGTATAAAAACATTTTCTCACAGCGGCGAACATCGCTCAGTGACACGACAATAGAAGCATATCAAATGTAATCAGAATATTTGGTATATATTACTACGTATACTTGTTATTGCAGATGCAGATGGCTGTGGTATTCCAACCAACTCGACATCTCTATTAATGAAAGAATCTATTGAATTACTCACTAGCGAAATGTCTGAATAAGCAAAATATGTTTCTCGTGTTCTGTCTCTAGAACGAATTTCAACTTTTATCAGTTCAGAATGAATAAACTTGAAATATACTTCAACAAAATATTTCTTAAAACTTCATCAACATAGTACAGACTAACTAAAGAACAGACATCAAAATATATCATTCTTCTATGTTTCAATTTCTAAAGTGAGTAGAGTATTATTCATTACTAACGACATAATGTAATATCTCTAAAAATATTTCTAACAAACTCAATAATCATATACGAAAATAGAATTGCGTCAAGAAAGATATAAATGTTTGTTTTGAAAACATCGATAAAAAAGCTCGAAGATATATGTATGTGTTTTAAAAAAGAAAACGTATTTTTAGAGTCACTGCTGTTGATATTTATTAAGTTCGGCGAAAGTTTTAAATCATGCCTAGCGTAGATCAAGAGATCGCGATGCGAAGCAAGGTGCATCGTTTTAGTTTTAGGTTGATGGTACCTCGAGCTCTACCCAAGAGATTCCTGTCCGTTCGAGCGGTTCTCTCGGCTTGTACACGCTCTATAATCATAGTCTCTGTTATTATGAATCCGCTTCTAAATTAGTACCGAATGCAAACATCGCGTTTCTTAAACCAACACAGACCCGCCCTCCAGATCCGTATTAAGTACACCTGTCTGGTTTGTTTGAATTTACAACGAATCAGCTGCTGTTTCCCTTTATAGTCGTTGTCATACATAATTAATTTCGTATTTATAGTTTTTCAAAGAGTTGATGTTCAACTGATTAGAAAATTCGTTAACATTTATCGAGATATATCTAGATAAACGGTTTTTAATACAGTAAGTAATCACAATATTATTTTCAGATATAAGCGGTAGTAATATCAATAATTTAAATAATGATATGTATGTAGTTAACTATGATAAACATATGTTTCGCAATAATTTAGTTACTAACGTCAAATATACAGTGTTGAAAAACAACTAAATAAGGTTATTACTAATATTAGACCTATAACTTATTTGTTAATGTGAAAGTTTACTTTTTATGCTAGAAAAGAGGTCCGTTAAGATTTCGATATCTTGTTTGTAACATCATAAGAAAATCATTAATTAATATAGTATTTTTAATTACTAAATATTGTTAAAATTAAAACGCTTCGTAAAGTTTCACAAAATATATTTAAATACACCAGGTTCTTCAATTAGTTTTGTAGTTTGATAAGAGGTGACACTATTAAGTTCGTCGTTTTAATTTTTTATAAATTGTAATGCTTTTTTATCTTGTGTGAAGTATTTCTTTAATATGTTTTCATTCGTTTATTTGCAGTTGTTCAAAGTTGACATGTCACAGTATTTCTTTACAATGTAAAAACTTGAATATCGTGCAGTGATAAACTTCTTATTTTTATTGTAGTTCCACAACAAATTCATGGCGTTTTTTAAAAATGTATATGGACTTTTCACATTGCTGAATTTAAACGCGGCCGTACATGTCTTGAAGACGATTCACGTGAAGAGCGTCCTAAAAATGAATTAATATCAGAAATCGTAGCAAAAATATAGGATATAGTTTCGAAAGATCGTCGATTAACAGAAATAAATTTAGTAAAAGCCTTAGACCGTGTGAGTAATATTTTGGTTGAAGTTACAGGTTTCAGAAAGCTGAGTACAAAATAGGTACCGCAAACAATGATGGAACAAAAACACATTCGAATGAGACTTTTTCAGCAACATTTGAAACGCTTTATAAAGAATAAAAACAATTTTGTGCATCGTTTCATCGCTATAGATGAGACTTAAAACTACCATCATAATCCTTAATCAAAGCAAGAGGCTAAGGAGTGGTGTGAACAAGATATTTAAGCTCTGAAGCGAGTTAGGGTCCAGGGGACAAGGTGTTAGTATCAATTTTTTGAGATGCAAAAGAAATTTTGTTAGTGGATTACCTCCAAACTGGTAAAATAATAAGCTCAGATTGTAAACTTTTGGACCAGCTGGATGTAAAATTCGTGAGAAAAGACCTGGTTTACAAATGAAAAATCATTTTCTATCTAGGCATTGCACCCTTTCGTGCAGCTCAAAAAACAATCGCAAACATCAGTGAATTAAAGTACGAATTATTACAACATCAACCCTCTTCGCTCGATTTAGCTTCCTCTGATTTCTGTGTTGTCATGCGCGGAAAACGATTTTAATCAAACCAGGAAGTAATAACAGCCGTGGAATCGTATTTCGACAGTTCGAATTCTCACTTCAGGGATGAAATCCATAAATTAGAAGATCACTGAAACAAGTATGTTGAAGTTAAGGGAAGTTATATTAAATAATAAAATGTATGTCAAATCATAAAATCGTGTTTTTATTATCGAACGTTAAAACTTATTGAACAACCTGGTACCTTTCTATCTACATTTTGCCTTGTAGCGTTATCAGAAGGATACACAAGTAAACTAAGCTAGAAAATTCTAAAATCAGAGATTATACATCCGTTACAAATAAATTAATAAATATTATATTTTATCCTAAGAAAAAGAGCCTACATAAAGTAGAATTTACACAATTAAATATTAAATAATTAGAAAAAGGGATAAAGTTATAAATCATTAGAAATTCAGGATGAAAAATTTATTATTAATCTTTGGCAGATGTAAAAGGTATGTGTGTTGGGGATCAGAGCAACACACCATAATAGTTTAAGTAATCTATAATATACCAGTAAGAAAGAAAATGTATTAAAAAACGTACGGTGGAAAATCAAAAATAAAAGTTTGTGTATACTAGCTTATTAAAATAGTATTATGCAATAAAGTTTTAAATAGCAGTTTTACTCTTACTCTTAGGAGTTACCTCTAATTTTATTAAGATGTTAATAAAAGAAGTTATAGCACAATTTTCTTTCAGGTTTTACCGTATTGTCGCAGTTTTTTATCGACGCTTCACTGTTTCCACTTCCAGCTTCCTCAAAATCTGTTATTAAACTGTCTACAGTACCTGTTAATTAAATTAGCCCATCTTATAATTTTTGAATTTTAACGGAATAAAATTCAAACACATAAAATTTAAAACGTAAATTCTATATTACTACTATGCTAGTATAGGTTGGAATACATATTTACAACTAAAGGGTTTTCCAATAGGGACTTGACAACTTTTAATTCAATTTGTGAACGCACGCTTTCACTAGTCATCGAACTGTTACTGTCAATTTATTCAGTAAACTTAACATTTTCATCATGGTAAAGTACACGAACCAACAACGACTGCAAATTAGAAAAATTTACTACAGAAGTTAGGAGTCGGTGACCGCTACTTTAAGAGCGTTAACTCCGATTTTCGGTCGAAATTCTCGCTCTAGTAGACAGGCAGTAACAAATTTAGTGCAAAAATTTGAGTCTACATATTCGTTGTGTGATGTTGCCGTGCCAGTGAGACAACGGGTTGGTCGAAGTGTCGAAAATATCGCTGCCGTTGAAACGTCCGTAGCAAATGATCCAAATCAGTTAATTCCACGGCGTTCTCAAGAGTTGGGCATCGCCCAGACCATTTTATGGCGAATTTTGCGTAACGATCTTGATTTACACCCATACAACATCAAGCTGACTCAAGCCGATGGACCATTTGACGCGACGTACGTTCTCCGATTGGGTTCTGGAAAAGAAGCGCCAAGATGATCAATTTCATTGCAAAATCATTTTCAGTGACGAAGCTCATTTTTGGCTCAATGGGTTCGTCAATAAGCAAAATATGCGTTATTGGTCGGGTGAAAATCCACTTGTGCTTCATGAAACACTACTTCATCCACAAAAACTAACTGTTTGGTGCGGTTTGCATGCCGGCAGCGTCATAGGGCTATATTTTTTCGTCGACGATAATGATCGTCACGCTTCTGTGAATGGTAACTGTTATCGCGCCATGATTACCGATTGTTTTTGGCCCGAATTGGAAGATATGGACTTGGACAACATATGGTTTCAGCAGGACGGTGCCACAAGCCACACAGCACACGTTACAATTGATTTATTGAAGAGTAAGTGTGATGAGTGTGTTATCTCAAGAAATGAACCAGTCGATTGGCCGCCTCGTTCGTGCGATTTAACGCCTCTAGACTTTTTTCTTTGGGGCTACGTCAAGTCATTGGTCTATGCCAACAAGCCGACAACGTTGGAAGAGCTCAGAGCCAACACGGAACGCGAAATAGCAGCCGTTTCGGCCGAATTGTGTGGCCGAGTCATCGAAAAGTGTGTCCAACGAATCGACCGCTGCAAACGTGCCCGAGGTGGCCATATGAACGAAGTCGAGTTCCATTCATAAATGCTTTGATTGTACTTCAACCCGATAATAAAGTTTTTGAAATATCTCAAATGGTCTGCATTTTATTTTGAAAAAAAGTTGTCAAATCCTTATTGGAGAACCCTTTATATGATATATTTTTTTCAATATTAAGTCAAAAATCCCTTAGCTCCAATAACCGCTTTAATGCTCTTATGCGTGCAAGTCACTTTAAAATGCTTAAATTTGGATTTGAGGACAAGTAAACAATAGATTTAAGAACATTTTAAACATTCTCGTTTGTATTGAAGTCCGGCGAATTTCCAGGCCAAGGCATTGGGATTCCGAAGAATTTTCTTGAGAGACTTCGCCGTATAACACGCATTCCATTTTTACATGAGCATGGAAGGATCTTCCGTTGCATTTAATGAAGTAATATAGGGTACCACAACACTTTCTATTACATTTTTGTATTGATATTGGTTCATTGTCTCTTCGATAAAGTACAAGAGTCCTCTTCGAGTTCCAGTAATGCATAGCCATACACTACACTTTACTTTCTATTTCTATAATGTTCCGAACGTGTTCGTCTCAAAAAGTTTATAAATTATAACCGCTTCGAGTCGTGACTCGTCACTGAATTTGACCTGTGATTGAGAAATAAACAACTGTAACTAACTGGTAATATAAGAAAACATTTTTTAAATATTTGCAATACAATTTTATGCAAACATTTTTCTCCATTCTCCAATAGTAAAATGTTGATTCATCTTAGCCTACTATGGACGGTTTTTCTTCAATGTTTCTATTGAACGCGGTTTTTTTGCAGACCGGCCACGTTTTAATCCAGCAGCATATAATAGATTTCGCAAGATCCGCCCTGATACAGAAGATGTAACAACTCCCTGATGGAAGCTTGTCTATTTGTTAAAGTAATACTAATAATATTTCTATCCTCCATCTCAGTGGTTTTGCGTGGTGTTTACAATTCTTGAAACCCTTCGGCGTGCAATGTTTACTTTATAGAAAATTCGTTTTGAGTAGACAGACAGATCCGTAATAAAGTTTCTATTCTAATTTCTTCACTGTTTAAAATATCTTTTATCTAGTCATTGGCCCATAAATTCATTGTGAGAATACAAAGTATAAAATTAGCGCACCACTAATCTAGTTATAAATCCCTAAACTAATAATAATAATCTTTAATGCCCAACAGTTACACAGACCATTTACAGGACATAATGCACTTAAAAGTAAAATTAAAATTACAAACAAAAATAGGTGCAGTTAATGTAATACAAAGAAAAAAGGAATCCAATTAACAAAAAAATATTCACTCATAATAATGTAATCCAAGTCAAATTAACGAAAGGGATCCTCATATAACTAATAAACTAAAAGCGGTAAATGCTTTATCATAAACGCACTCGAGATTTCTAATAATTCTGAATAAATTTTACTTGCATAAGCGCATTATACCACCCCTTCGCCTTCCTAGAATTTAGAGAGCGCAGGTGTTTAGTAGACCCCCGGAACTTAATATCGCGAATGAAATAATTAAATATACGTATATTGTAGGTTAACAGTCTGCGTATTTAAAAAATATGTACATATATCTTTCTGGAAAAATACAATAATATGTATTTAAAATATATTATTTATCGTAACTGAGACTTGAGCTAATTTAACTACCAAATATTGTATATCTATTTTAATATTATAATATAATAATAAAGTGATCGTAAGGATTTATAAAAAATATTCTCCATAAAACTACTGAATTACGTATAAGTTTCATACAATACGCTTACTTGTTCAAAATTTTCAAGTTAAACGAAATACTTAGCTAATGTGCTGCATTTGCAAAACGTACATTTACAGTCACATACTTTGCAATAGAAACAGGAAGGGTAATCTGAATAATAAAGTAACTGCATGCAATTGTGGAACAATTGCTTCTAGAATTCATTTATTAATGTAACTTTTAAAGCAATGTGTTATAAACTTGTCTTTGAAGACTATAATCTATATACAAATACATGATTTACTTACTTAATCCTGGGAAATCATGTACATTTCGATATCGGGTTAAGTACGTGATATTTCGAAAAATATCTACGTACTTACAAGCTTCGATTGAATCTTTAAAATCGTAATTACTATTGATAACAAAATAGTTTAAATAAGTGTAATTATATGGTTGTTTAAGTTCAAAAGGGGAATGCCAAAATGTCTACGTTAAATAATCAACTACTTATTAGTTGAGAATGTTTTAGCTTCGAACTAGGAGAGTCTACTCGGTCATTACAGAATCAGTGTCAATGTCGAAGGACTGTATATGATTCGATCGATCGTGAGCTTACATTTGCATGAGAATTTATTCTAATAACACTACTGAACGTAAACCTTGAATAATTAGTCAAATAAATACCAAGTGTAATATAGAGCGACAACTAGCTGCTGATGGCATTTACGAATAATTTAGGTTTGACGAACTAACGTCGAAAAATGTATGTGAAAGGAGAACAAATTCTGATAATAATACATTTCAAGTTGTTCTCTAAATAATCGGTTTCCCACCGACATATGCTGTTCGAAACAGTTAACAGATATTATGCAAAATTAATAATAAAAAAGTAATGTCAGTTAACATAGCACCTAAAAATATTTGTATCAACTAGTTTTAACTTTCTTAAATAAGAAAACGAACACACACATTTGCGGATGCGTTTAAACGATAGTCGCTGGTGTGTACATCAGTGGTTAGTACTGAAGATTTGCAATTTTGAATGTTAGTTGGAATGGAAGCACATCACGAGCTGTCAAGTAGTCTTGAAAAGCCTAACTAGAAAGTGGAACAACACGACAATGTGATGCTGATGGGCTTTGGGTGAGCCAAAGCGTAATTTCTAGAGTTTCGAATTGCTTTTTGAAAACTGAAGGTGCTCGACAAAAATATAATCGCGTTCTTAATACTACCCAGATTCTAAGTTAGTTCACCGCTGCTACTGAAGAGCTACTATAAACTCAAACGAAAGAAAGTGCTTACATATGTCCAGTTTAAAAGAGTCCATAAAATATTGGCGAATGAGAATATAAAATGACTTCGTAATCGTGGATGGAGACGAGTATTATTCACTGATGAATGCATATGCCTAACCAAATAATAAGAGTATTCTAATTTGGCATGAACCTGGCGCAATTTTTCTGAAGAATGCCTTAAATGTCTTCATACGAGAATGGGGCTTAATGGTATGGCTCAAAATAAGTACTAGAGGGCACATCGATTTTTTTTTTCACAGAAAATAGAGCTCTCACTATCCAGGGATATATAGATGACATTCTGGGACTCATTATTTTTGCATATGCAATGGTACTAGGAGCGAATACGGTAATACTCGTCCCCATTGAGTATACGTGGTGAACAATTGGATTGAGGAAGTTGGTTTCGAGAGAATGGAATGATCATATAATTATACAGAGATTAAACCAATAGAACACGCTTGAAATATTATATTGCTGCGTAATGGGAATTTCTGTGTCAGAGAGAAATAATAATCATGTACTCTTCCTCCGCGACATCCAGCCTCAAGAAATGTCTTACACACTAATTCGATTCATGCTATTAAGATATCAAATGTTTTTAGATGCTCGTGGAGATCATGTAAATTACAAACCTCTATTATATTTGCATAAAACACCTGTAAAATTGAATATTTCTGCATTTCTCCTTCATTAAAAATGGAACATTTATACACTTCCAACCAAATCACGTTAACTATCAATTGCAGGAGTCCAAATAAGTTAAGAAAGCATAGTTAGCTGTTTTGAACAATGTGTTAACGAAGTTATTGATTGCTAAGTAATTTTAGAAAGTTTTCATTCATTTAGTGACAATTATTCGACAATGCGAATATCCATTACCGTACAACAATCAACTGCCTGCTTTTCGATATTTAGAGCCAATATGCTCACAGAAGAGCTCAAATATACCAACATACTACTCAGCATTAACTATTTTTTATCTGGAACGAATTCTTTATAGGTAATCTCCAAGAAATAGTTAAAAGCGATGAACATTGTTTTGACTTTTGACTTCTTCAAGCGAGTTTTTCTTGGACTCTCTTCATTTGGCGGCCGCCATTCTGCATTTTCAAGTTTGGTCTCTGATTCGTTTTGTAAACAATATGCTGCATTACCTCTGGCAATATAATAAAAATATAATTACATTTTTCAAAAAAAAAAAAACGGTAGGACAAGTTAAGGCAGAAACTGGTTTTTATTAGTGCAGTGAAGTCTGGGCATTAAAAGAAGAAGATAAAAGAAAATTAGCAGCTGTAGAAATGCGAAGAAGTTGTAGTGTTGGATACGGAAATAAGAAATAGAATATTGGTTACAGTAAAATAGCACATAGGATACAATGTGGCTATTATTTTAAATACATTTGTAAATATCCTGCACTCGCTATTGTTGTATTTCGATTCGATGAATAAAAACCATATAATATATCATATGTATTTCGATTTTCTTGGTTGGTGCATGACAATTTTATATTGCCAATGAATAATGAGCATTTGATTACTTTAAATTTGTTAATTACATTTGGTTTTCTGCTTGATAACGTATTCTTCGGGAATTAACGCCTAATTTCAAAAACTTTCGTCAGCATGTTATATATAACTGAAATCAAAAAAAAATCTCTTTCTAATATTCTGATAATCGAATATAATCATGGTAAGAAGTAAGAAAGCTAATGACGTCCTAAAGGAAACGGAACTTCATATGAAAATTTCGAATACACCATTAGATAATAAATAATAGATATTCATTGATATAAATAGACTAAATAATGTGCTTCTGGCTTTTCTCTCCAAATCCAAATAAAAGTACAAAATGTAAAGAAGGAAGTTATTCTTTCTCTTTTTTAATTACGAACGCATTTTACCGTAGGTCCGTTTTTTTTCAGGTACATAATAAGCCAAAAATTTAGCAACTGCCAAATTTAAACCTACGAGATCCCCATGATGAGGATCGAAAATGAGTTCAGCCACCAGCTTACGTACAATATATAGAAATTTAGCATACAAGCAATAAACAGTTGATACAACCACAGCAGTGAACATGTAATAATTTCGAAATGACCCTGGGACTATTTTATTCTTAAAGAAAATATAATTACGTAAATTTAAAGTATCTATGAGAATTTTGACCTGCACTTATGTCTATTTCACTTGAATCCTGGAAATACCTATAGATTAATTATTCTATAAATGCAATCGAATACTGTTGATAAATTATTTGTATTTCGTTACATTTAATTATGACAATTTTTCAAATACGAATATGAATAAACTTCACATCTATAAAGTCGAAAGGCACCTAGTTTAAAGCAGAATTTGCGTTTTGAAAAGAAAAACGCGCGTCATTGTTTTGAGAAGAAATTTATGTAACATTTTGAATAAATTTTAACGCGAGTGGTCTAATAGACAGTAATGTGTAAGTTGCGACTAGGATCATTCTTACCTATTTTCCTAGTTTGTACAGCTCGCTTTATGATAATATCTGCTACTGTGCGGTGTTATTTCCTTCCTGCCAAGTTAAAAAATTGGAAGTTTACTTTGGCGAGGAAACTTTCATATTCATGAGAACTACTACCATTACTTGAAATAATATATGTGTGTATACTTCATATTTTCGAGCTGAATTAGTCACATAATTTACCGTAAAATTGGTGTTTTTCTTAAATTATCCCTTATTCATGAAGCGTCTAATTTCGTTTTTGATGAAACTCTTCTTAAGCATCTAGAGCTATCGAAATATTCGACAGGTATTTTTGATGGCGTTCGAATTTCTCTGCTGGAGACTAAAATCTCGTCCAAAATTATTAATTACTTTGTTTCGCGGTTTAATTTTGCATTAGATGTAGATGGTAAGACGGGCTAAAAACGAAAATGTCTAAGTCTGTATATTAAAAACATATCAAACACTAAAGAGCGCGAAAAAAATGTTTACAGCCTTTCGAAATAAAATAGGCGTTTTATGTAATCGAAAATGAAATTGAAATTTTCGTCATTTAAACGCATGTAACTCTTAAATTGTATAGTTTTTGGACCTCATGGTATTTTATCAATTTTTTTTAATTTTTCAATTGGGAATTAGCGCTATTGGGAATACAAATAAGATGGTACAACATTCTTAAATGATATTGTAATCAAATATTTTTTTCTACAGTTACTGCAGTCCTTTGCAATAGGCTATAAAACGCTAGTGATCAGAAGAAATTATCCAAACAGGCGTCTTTCAATTTTCAAAATGAAAAATATCATAAATTATACATTTGGGTTTGATGAAACTCAAAGTTTGTGACATCGTCATCGCGTCTCTTAGAATCGTATTGAATGAAATGAAAGAGCAGAAATACGCGAAAACTTTTCTCATAATCCCGACAATTTTTGAGGAATACAGGAAACAGTATGTTTGAGAAGAAGGCGAGAAATTGTGGAAGATAATTATTATTATAGTATAGACAAAATTTGGATGTACTGTTATGACTAACAGATAAAGCAACATATCACGGCTTGAGTAGAAAACGTAACATCATCGCAAAAAAGCATTCGCTTTGTTGGATAAGGTTATTGTGTAACTAGAAACTATATAGACATGACAAAGGAATCGTTGTTTAATATAAAAAAGTTTTGATGAAGAAAAGCCGCCAAAAGCCATCTGTTCTCGAAGTTTCTCCAAAAAATGGTCACGACCTTTTCCTCGAAAACAGGTCATGTAACAACAATTCCTCTACAAGATCAAACAACTGTTACTGCCGATTGGTATGCAACCATTTGTTTCCCGCAAGTTATCGATGAGCTTCGAAAAACCAATCCCGAACGACGAATCATCCTTTGCCAAGACAATGCAAGTTCGCATACAGCACGCAAGATAATTGACTTTTAAATGCAACAATACGTCGAATTATTGAACCATCCCCCATACAGCCTACACCTAAGCAGCAATTCTCTATCTTTCCGAAAATCAAGAACGGATTACGTCGTCAAAGGTTCCAGTTATCAGAAGGAGCTGTCGAAAATGCAATTTTGACTATACAACAAAAGGGTTCTTCCAGAGTTGGTCGAAGCGTTTGCAGAAGTGGATTAATGTTCGTGGAGAGTATTTCGGAAAAGAATGAAGTCTTTAAAAGCTATCTACTGTTTTATTCTAGTTTTATATGCAAAACTTAAAAGACAACCCACGTACAACCCGAAGACCAAGGGCCCAATGTTATTCACGAATATTTTCTGGTTTAAATAGGTTGATGTTCAAATCACCTATACAAAATATATAATCGCACCTCGGTAAGATTAGAGTAAGACTTTCCTGAGAAGCATACATGAACAGACAACACCGAGGGTAAAACATTTTAAATTAACGGTAACTTTCAACCACAGCTATTTCATGAATTTCGTTCACGATATATTAATAATTATATAACCGAAAGATCTAATATACATATACGAGTATGTCGACTACTTTCTTATTGACGTTATATGTAGCAAAGGAAATATTTGTCCGTATGTAATAAACATGACAGCTTGTACATATGTTCAAAAAATAGATCCCCCATTTCATTGTTATCTTGCCATTTTCAATAGTTACATTGAATATTATTGAAAATTATATTACTTTGTACAAAAGAGAAAAAACGTAAGAGCCCGTGGTTCCGCTGCTCATCTTTAATATTAGAGGCATTTCAGGCGGGCACACTTATAAATTTCATGTTTTATTAATGCATCCTTGCATGTTTTCTTATTTGTTTTTCACATCGAGAGATCTGCTGATCAAAATATGCTGAATCAGTAATTGGTTACAACTTAATAACACATACATGATGGAGACCGTAGGCGCCCATCAATATTTACTAATGGAATTCCGAAGTCCGTCCGAATGCATTAAAAATATTTGTGTACAGGAAAATTGAAAACGAAAAAAAAGGGTACAACACTATAAAAAAAGGAAAAAGAAAAAGAAAGCGAACCACCTAGACCCGCGTACTCATTGTATCAATAATTAATTAATTATTTATGACAGCATTTGATCTGCCTTAACGTTTGTGCGCCCGTTATGGTGAAGAGGGATTAGTCGTTCGGTATACCGACGCTGATTTATGAGTACATCGGTTTACAGATTGGTCGGTATATCGGCAGCAATTATTTGCATACAACTTTGTGGTGAACATGGACTCATTATTTGATGGCCATTTATTGGTTTCTTGGCCATACTATACGTCGAGTAATGAAGAAAGATTTAGTGTCGCATAAACATTAAATTGAAGATTAAAAAATGGTTTAATAAATTACGCAACCGAAAATTTATTTATTTCACGTATAACTATTGCACGCCATATAATATATACAGTACTGGACAAACAAAATAAACGAAAACTCATTATCATTATTAGAAGAAAAATCGTTATAATTCTATAGTTTTTGGGGTAGTCAGAATGTGTTGACATAAGACCAAATGGTCCTCTTTTAATGTGGTTCGAAGAATTTGCTTGATGAATTCCTAGTTCGAAGCTTACGTTTATAAAAGCGAATGTAGGATTTTTTCTAAGCGTATTACACATCATCTCGTCGTCAAAATCTAATGGCCTTTCTGATCGAGGTTCATCTTTTAATAATAAATCACCCTCTTAAACAATTTTGACATGTTCGAACTGTTACTGTGGCTCCTCCAAGGACTGCACAATTTTTTTTGACCTTCGTATGATATACAGTCAATAATAACTTTTAGCTTTGATGGAATTTTCATTGCAACGGTAACTACGTAATTTGATACGAATTTCTTTGTTTCGTTGCTTTATATACGTCTATACGGTGATTACAAATTCACGGATAATCATCATGTAAGATGATTTTATGTTTAATTTTGAGTCGACAATCTTAATACTGAATTGTTATATTTTCAGCCGTTAAAGAGCACGAGACCATCAATGTTGAAAATGTACAACAAAAAACATTTAGAATACTTCCCTCATTTGGCTTGCGGGCTGGAAGCCAAGCCTGGACGCCAACACGAAGAAAGTATGGACAACGACCGCGGGAGCCTACGAGCCAGGTCAAGATTACCAATTTTATGAAATTTTCTGTGAAAGTCATGGTTTTTAAGGAACAAAATTATGCAACACTTCATTGGTATAAATTAATCGCTTTATGATAATATTTGATCTTATTAAATATTTTTTGGCTGCTTTTTTACGTTAAAGTACATATGGGAATCTAGGTCCAGGATAATGTCTGTAATTTAAAAATAATTATTTGTCCAATTTTGACATTTGTCAGCTTAACGTTTATTATTTTTATTTTATTACTTACTCATTATATGTATATGTACATACATATATTTTCAACGAATACGCTAGGGATGTCTTTTTAGTTTTGAATAGTGGTATACAAAGGGAGTCACTAATCAAATATCAGTACTATGAATTAACTTTCATCTTTAGTTAACCTAAATCCAAAGTTACAGTGCGATACGCGTAGTGTTGTAGCTACAACGACTTGTCAAAGTTTACAAGTTAGTTGAAAAATGGAATTAAAACGAGAACATTTTCGCGCAATATTTTTCATCATTTTCGATGACAATTATCTCAACAAGAATACCTCGTCGAGTTGGTCTCTGTTTTCGGCAATGAAGCATCGCATAAGTCAACAATTTCTCATTGGTATGAAGAATTTAGACGTGGACGGATTAGTCTTAGCGACGATGAAAGAGCAGGTTCACCAAAAACGGCAGTCACTCAGGAAAACGTCGAGGCTATACGCAAGATCATCAAGGAAGATCGACATGTGTCATATCGCCAGACTGACGTATATTGGGGATTTTAGAGACCCTTAATTTAAAAAATTTTGCATACAAAATCGTGTGTAAAGGAATTAGTTTCATGTTGGATGCAGCATCTGTTGACTGAAGAACAGAAAGCAGCTAAGGTGCCAAAAACTCTAGATCGCTTTAACGCCGGAAAATCTAAAAACTTGTACAACATTGTCAGTGGTGATTAATTTTAAACTTACTCATACGATTCAGAAAATAAACGCAATTTTTAACGCAACAAAAGTCGAATTATTAGACCATCCTCCGTACAGTCCGGGCCTAAATATTAACGATTTCTTAACCTTTCCAAAAATCAAGAACGGACTGCTTAGTCAAAGGTTCCAGTCGATGCCTGCAGAAACGCAATTTTAACTATACTAAGAAACGAGTGGAACAACTACTTCCAGAACTAGTTCGAGCACATGAAAAAGTGCATTAATCTTCGTGGGGAATACTTCGAAAAACAATAAAGTCTTTAAAAGCTAACTACTGTTTTATTACAGTTTTATATGCAAAACTTAAAAGACAACCCACGTTTATATATGATTTTGAATTTTGCTATGGAAATGACTAGTTATGTAATACGGTATTGTTATTTTCATTATATTCAAATAAAACTTGCTTTTGTTATACCATTTCTATTATCGATGCTTTTATACCATGTTGACAAACTACACTTCTCTTAAACAATTCGTATGCCGTAACTAATAACAATAAAACATTTCTTTATTAGGATTGTCGACTCGTAATTAATCACAGAATCGCCCTACCTTATCCGTGAATTTCTGACCATCTGTATAAGCACCTATTTTATATTTAAACCAAGCACACTAACTCGCTTGGTTATAATTATTCTCCGATTTAATCTAATTGTAATTTCCATTATCACGTTTAAATAGTTCACTTAAGGATAATGAAATATGAACCGTTCGCGTGACGCGCCCAATAAATCTTGCAGACTGTTGACTCTGACGACAAAACAGTTTTCGTTGAATAAGTAGATTATCAATTGGCGTTTCCGTTTTTATATCTTCATTAAAATGCCACGCATATCATAGTAACAGTTAACACGCTTTGTTAATGGTATTAATTGTGTATAAAATTCATAAGAAACTACAGATGTTTTTTGCTTTATAATAATGAATTCGTTTCTATATATTGGATGTAAGTTAATGTTCAGAAGACTTCTGACCTAAATTGGTGAGTAGTAACAGTTAGTCGTACATGTACATGTTAAAAGAGACAAAAAAGAAAATTTAATTGGGGCAGAGGTTAATCAGATGCTCTTATGTTAAACGTGTTTCTTTATTTCTCTTTTAATTTCAAGTGAATAAGAATTGATATTATTGGTATTCGCAGAAGTAATTATATGTAAGTTCTTCATGATTTGTTTAGGTATAACTTATGTATATTTATTAATGGCATTTTAACACAATATTGCAATAAACAATTAATTGGAATGGGCTTTCCTGAATTCCAAACATACCTTGTGAGATTTGTTAGGAGTTTCCGAAAATTTAGTTTACTAGAATTTTGCAATAAGCTAATGAACTAGCTATTATACTGAAACTCTCCGTTCTATGTGAAATTTTTCTTCGCTATAATCGAAGAAGATATACCTATATACCTAGAAGCCATAATGTATGAAGTTAAACTGCTGAGGCACACAAAATAAATTTATAAAGGTCTAATATAACAACCAGGAAAACTTAGTAAACAGTAAGTCGAAGAAAAAACAAATGTGAATCGCATCCCACGCGTTTTAAAATGAGAACGAAGTTATGCTACGAGTAAATCAAGAATCTATTTCTATAATTAAATTAATTATTTAATTGTATCCTAAAATCAGGCGTCTTGGTAATCAGTAATTTTAATTTAGAAAGTTATCACTTAATGAAGGATGCAGTACTTACGTACCAGCGGTTTCATTTCAGACAAGAAAGAGTTGCAAATTCGAAAAGGAAAGTTAAATTATAGATCTTTCGAATGCAATACATTGGGAAGAAAAAGAAAATACATTAGAATGTCTTAGAATTCAGCTTTTGAATCGGCTTACTAGAGAAAAAATGTGACATTAATTGAATTATTGAAAATAACGTAAAAAAACTTCCAGAAGATATTTATAACATGACAGGAGAGGCGAGTTGACGTATTTGAACAAAAGTGTGCTTGTTGCAATGAAGGTCGTAGAAGTAGACTTTGACCGCTGACAATATTTTTGTAATAAGTCGATAACATACGTCAATTTCATATTTCTATAGGAATATATCTTATCGCAAATTATATGCAAACACTAGCAGAAACAAAAAATATCTGAACAACCTTCAGGCAATGACTAAGCGATTTGCATTACCTACACAGGGAGAAACTAGGAAAAATATTTCCATAGATAATATAACGACGCCGATGTCTTATGTGCCAAACATCCGCAGAAGTGCTTCATATGTAAGTATTTGCAAGACTCATAGTGTTACCATAGTAAAATGCTTCGTGTATTATTTTTTATATAACCAAATCATGGAATGTATCGTTGACATATCGCAGTCAGCATTTCGATTTCCATTCGTTGATATCAATGGCGTCCTCTTCAAATTTTTATCGTGAAGACGGTTATAGACTCAATCAAGCTTGAAAGAGCCTGCTACGAGAGTTTATCACTGCCAATGAAGCATGGCGTACACCCACTGGTGAGCCGAAGACATATACTACTGTGGGCAAAAACTAGTAAGACTTTGTTCATAATTTTTAAATTCTTAATTTATTCTTCCAAATCTATTTCGTCCCCCTCAAAGTAATCCTCCCTGACCTCAATACACTTGTGCCAACGTTTCTTACAATTCTTGAAATAGTTGTTAAAGTCAATTTCAGGAATAGCCTTCAATGCGTGTAGCGATTCACGTTTAATGTCTTCAGTTGATTCAAAACGGTTTCCACGGAGCGGTCGTTTGAGTTTGCTGAATAGCCAGAAGTCACACGGAGCTAAATCAGGCGAATAAGTTTGGTTGCGGTACGAGATATTGGTTGAAAATTCGGCGCAAAACTCACGAAGAATTAATGCAGTATGCGATGGTGCATTATCGTGGTGCAAAAACCAAGAGTAGTCGGCCCATAATTCTGTCCTCTTTTTACGAATAGCATTGCTCAAACGACGCATAACACTCAAATAGTATTCTTTTTTGACATTTTGGCCGGTCGGAAGGAATTCAGTGTGCACCACAGCTCGATAATCGAAGAAAACTGTCAACATAACCTTGATTTTTAACTTGCTTTGACGTGGTTTTTTGGGCTTCGGCTCGCCTTTGATACGATATTCGGCCGATTGATCGTCTGTTTCCGGGTCATAAGCGTAGATCCAAGTCTCATCTCCAGTTATGATACCTTACATTTTGTCTTGATAGTCGGAAAGCATTGTTTCACAGACGTCAACGCGACGCTGTTTTTCGAAAAAATTGAGTGATTTTGGAACAAATCGTGCTTTCACATTTCTTAGGCCCAAATGATCTTTCAAAATGGTTTTCACTGATCCTTCCGATATTCCAACGATACCAGTAAGGTCTCTGACTGTTAATCGTCGATTCTCAAGCACCAATTCCTTGATTCTATTGACGTGTTGATCATCAGTTGATGTTGATGGCCGTCCAGGACGCATTCTCGACCCTTTTTGAATAATTTGTACCAATCAAAAACATTTGCTCGCGACAAACAGTTATCGCCGAAGGCCTTTTGCAACATTCTGATCGTTTAGGCACCAGAAGTTTGATTCCGTGCATAAAATTTAATGGAACTTCTTTGTTGAATAATTTCGCTCATTGTAAAAATCGCCGAATGCACTTTTTGCACATCAGAAAGACAAGCGTATACTAAACACTAATGATTATTTTGATGTGACATTTGGCACAGATGTCACTGACAGCCATACCAACCTAGAAAAAAAATATTTCGACGAATGGGTTTTCGCGCGAAATTTAAATTAAAAAGTCTTACTATTTTTCGCCCACAGTAGCATATAAAAAAGAGTTACAACGAAGAGAATCAGTCAAATAGCAGGCAAAGAAGCTGGTAGTATGGACAGCAAAGCATCGATAGAAACTACGACTACATGGCGAAACCCACAAGATTTTACTACAAGTGGCACTCACCGTGAAAGCCCTCGAAAACTTGAGTCAGTCAATTGTCCTCTACGTTCACGCTATTTAGCACCCCTACACAATAATCAGTGCCAGTAGACATCTTGTAAGCCAACATTGAATATATTATTGCTGACCTTTGACAAAGTTTACGTAACAAAGTCATGGAAAATTGGATTCATCTAACTCATTCCTATCAGCCCTTTCACGAAGGACATTTGAGTAATATGTTCCATCAATAATGAATTTAACCCTTAACTGGTATGGGGACTATAATAATCACTCAAGACAATGGTGACTTGACTTCGGTATAAAAGCTTGCAATAGATTAAAATGATATATTTTTACTATTATGTATTTACTTTATAGTTGGGACATCTATCCAATAGTTCTTAACTATTTAAATTAATTTAAGTTAATTAGTATACTATAAATATAAAGAAATAATTGACTATTATAATTTTAGGCACGTGCTTCAAAAATAATGATAGCTAATTTTAGAATTCTTTTCAAATATGTAGTCATAGTGTTTTCTGGAACTTTTTTCCACGGTCCCTCAGAATAAGAAAGAAAAAAATATTTTTAATAAATAAAAGTCTGGAATCAAGTGTATGATTTTGTACAAATTAATACGTACACTTCAAAACAATCAAGATAGGGAGGCATCTTACCTTAAGGTTATAGACTTAGCAACATATGAAAGCGCCTGCCACGAGGATTCATCACGGATAATGGAGTCAGTCTAATAGCAGGTGTTGAAACAGCTGAAAGTATAAAGAGTGACACATCGATAGAAACAATGACAACACGGTGAAACCTCCAAGATGATTGTACTATAATTGATTGATCATTTCCTGTTAATTATTGATTCAGAAGTTTCTCTATCGGTAAGTTTAACTAGCTGCATAGAAAGTAACACCGCCTTGTTGAAACCATATGTTATACTAGTCAAGAGCATCATCCGAGCCAAAATATCCAATTGATATTAGGTGATAGGGAGTTTTGTTCACAATAGCAGAGTTGCCAGCTTCGTTGAAAAAAAGAAAGGCCCAACAACTGCAGCATAAGTCGAACACCAAACAGTCAATCGAAGTGAATGCCATTTTTTTACTTTCATGCATTACATCTGGATATAATTTTCAACCCAGATACGACAACTTTTTATTGTCAAAACTATTAAGCCAAAAGTCAGCCTCATCTTTGAAAATGATTTTTGGTATTTCATGTCTCTGTAAAACAATTACTGAATGTGCATCGCAACGAATAATCGTTTAGTGTGAGTTCTCGAGTTAAAGCTATCTTATAAGCACGTGGGACAAGATTTTTGCAAAAAATTCGCCACAAATTAGAGTTGGCAATGCCCAATATCTCAGATCGATCCGGAATATTTGAATTTTAACGAACACTAAATAGCTGCAATAGTCTCTTCGCTCCTTCCACTCCTTTACCTCATTAACATAGAAATGTTATAAGGTGAAGATGTTGAATCAAGTTTATGCATAAAACGCTTAATTGTTCTTCGACTTGGGCGGTTATAACGATCGAAATTGCAGTTAATGCAGTAGGGACTGAATTTTGATAGAACATCTGAACATTTCGTAAACGTTGAAGCTTGTATACATACGCCTGTACCAAGATAAAATGGTAAATAGAGACAAGCACAAATATCGAAAACAGAACTCAGCAGGGCTGTCAACTAAAATTAAATTCCTTTTAACACTGACGTAAGCATATGAGCAACAAATATAGAGGACTGTTGGTAATTAATATGAAATAAGTCTAAAAGGCTATGTTTTTATACATTGATTCGTTCATATAATTTTCAATGGAATAAATTCTAAAATGTTAAGATTTAATACGCGTCTACAAAGTCAAAACACGAATAATATACTCCTAAGTCATTAACAAATCCACATAAGTAATATGTCTTTACTCAACTAAACTAACTTAATAGAACGACGACAACATAAATAAGGTACCTTGTTATTAATTTATTTTAGAATTGGAAATACATTTCATCGAAAGAAATCGTTATTTATTATAGAGTCATCTACGTTACTACGAACACCACAGAAAGTAAAACAAACGAATCTTACAAGGTAATTCTCTTCATGAGATTAAGAAAATAAATGGATAACAATTTACACATTAGACAGAAGATTCATTGGCCAATCGAGCGGCCCGTGTTAGCTATCAGATATGTGACTGTGATACCTCGGCAGGTTTCACTTTGTTCAAGAAACTCCTTAAAATTCTATCGCGTTTCGAACGGTGTCTAAAGATACATTTAAAATTTTTGTGAAAATTCCACTGAGCAGTGAATGATGGACATTTTTCTTAATTAAGGCAGTTCACACGGTTCGGTCCGTGACAAATTAAATTTATTTGTCTCAGGAAGATTTTTAAATTTCTTGCCAGTATCTAAACTCACGATCTATGCAAGTTATAATATTTATTCTTTGTATAAAATATGTAAGCCAAGAAAACTAGTAATTATCAATATATTCAAATTGGTATTTATTTAAGGTAAATAAATATGTATGTAACGGGTGTTTTTAAGAGCTTGAGAACTCGAAATTTTATTATAAATTATTATAATCTGGTAGATAATTTCATGGCATTTATTTTTTAAATATGATTTCCTACATACGTCCGCCGTGGCTACGAGTTACATAGTCCATTCGATCACTCCAATTTTTGACGATTTTTTTTCAATAAATCTGGCCGTATGGCGTCAATGGTGGCTTGAATATTGGCTTCCAATGCTTCAAGAGTTGCTGGTTTGTTGGCATAAACCAATGACTTAACATAGCCCCATCAAAAGTAATCCAGAGGCGTTAAATCGCACGAACGAGGGGGCCAGTGAACAGGACTACTTCTAGAAATAAAGTTATCACTAAACTGA
Organism: Dermolepida albohirtum; assembly: GCA_031893035.1. Lineage (NCBI taxonomy): Eukaryota > Metazoa > Arthropoda > Insecta > Coleoptera > Scarabaeidae > Dermolepida > Dermolepida albohirtum. The sequence continues at coordinate 115,748 of JAVIWB010000909.1, read as the reverse complement.
TTTTGCAATAAATCGATTGTTAAGGCAAGTTGCGCCGTCTTGTTGGAACCAAATGTCGTCGATGTTTAGCTGATTAATTTTTGGAAACAAAAATTCAGTCAGCTCCTTCCTCATTTCGAAAGAAATAAGGACCGATGATGCCGCCAGCATGTAAACCGCACCAAACAGTCGACCTTGATGGATATAATGGTGATTCGTTAACGGCTTGAAGATTGCCTTCGTTCCAAATACGGCAATTTTGTTTATTGACGTAGGCATTTAACCAGAAATGAGCTTCATCACTAAACACAATTCTTTGATAAACATGCTCATCTTCGGCCAGTTTAAAATGGGCCCAATCGGCAAAAATTCGACGCAAACAATGATCGGCTTAAATTCTTGCACGAGCTGTATTTTATAGGTACGTAAGCCAAGATCTTTATGTAAAATTTTCACGTAGTCGAAGAACAAAGGCCAACAAGTTGACAACGACGACGAATCGACATTTCGGGGTCTTCTTCAATACTTCGCGCTACAGCAGCAATATCCTCTTCGGTAGGCACATTTCTTTGTCTTGTTGATGGTTTTGAATCGAGAAGAGTCAAATTAGTGCCAAAAACGATCAATAACTGCACAAGTTGCTTGCTCACTAGGCATATTATGTTGAACGTAAAATGGACGAAGTGCTCTATGAACTTCGCGAACAGATTCATTTTTTTCGAAGTAAATTTTCAGAATTTGGAAGCGTTGTTCTGGCGTTAAACGATTCATGATGACTTGTCAAACCTTACTGAATAGAAATGTCAACACAGTTTGACATTATCAGCTGTTAGACCATAGTTATCGATATTGAAAATTCTCATGCAGCTTAAAAAACACCCATTACTTAATATTAAACGAATTTTATATAAAAAAATAAATGAAAAAAAAATATAATGGAAGTAGATTTTGCAGTAATCTATGACTTTCTACACTGAGAATAGGAAATATATTTTATTTTATTTAAATAAATCTTATATCCACAGTCGTAGATAAATAATTTTGCTAAATTTTGTGAATGTCCTGGAGGTCATTATTTATAAACGAGTATTTAACAGTCCATAAACTCATACTAAGAACACGACAGAAATGGTGTCATGTATTCAGCATGAATTTATGCGTGCATACATACTAATAAAATTATGTTTTTGTTGTCTAACAGGTGTTACACCCACTTACAGAGCAATAATAAGTATTATAAATAAAACAGTTTATGCAGCTGCACCAACGGGAAAGAGTTTATCTGCATTTTCACACATAATTGTCAATGATACGCATTTTGGTAATCCAAGCTTCACCGTTGGTAAATAGAAAGTGTGCCTAAACCTACCGGGAACTTTTGGCGCGTGGAAAGCTACTCTCGATAATCAATATTCACTTCGAATTTTGTCGTGACACAGAATCTTCGCACAGTACATTTCTTCTATTCAAAAGAGATGTCATTTATATGGCATTTGACTGGTTCCAGTAAGTGGAAATACTTCATCCAGCTTGTGAGTATCTCAAAAAACTCAAACGAACCCTATCCAATAATATACAGCGGAAAAGATAGATGAGATACCATACAATATCAGCATATTCAATCTTGCTCATAACGTATGCAAAATAGAAAGACTTCAAATGGTTAACATTTCTGAAGTATATTGAAATACGCATAATAAAGTCAGAGGACTTGCGCGCAGAAGCAAATACTTGCTCAATATGTGGTTTAAACGTAAATTGTGAATGAAAAATAACTCCCAAATCCTTAATAACTAGGCAAAATCTCGTCACCAAACTTAAAATTTTGTAAAATCGAAGCACTTTTCTTTATATAAGTAACAACACAGTGCTTATCGATATTTAATTTTAAATGAAAAAACGTCACACCTGATTTAAATAAGATCAAGATTTCTTTGAAAATTTTGAACATCATCAGTAGTATAAATTTCAGAAAAGATTTCTATATCGTCGGCAAAAGCTAAATTGGTGCAATCTATTCTTAGTAAAAGATCAATAATCAAAAGCATAAACAAAAGTTAGCCCAGATGATAAATCTGTGGAACACCTGACACGATAACAAGCTCGTTAGAGCGGTATCTATTCTACTGCACGTAAGGGAAGCTTGTTCGAATATGTTATTATAAGTGCAATAATAGAAGAAGCAACGTCAAAACAACTAAGCTTGAATAGAAGAGCTTGTTGGCATATTACATCAAATGCATGAGATAAATTTGCATATAAGACATCGATAAGATTAGTTAAAGGTGAACTGCCACCAATGAAGCTATGCTGACTTAATCTATAAAATAACTGAACATTTGAATATGTAGATTTATTTAACACTTGCCCAAAAGCTTTTGTTAAGTTGGAAAGAATAGATGAAGAGGATAACCAGGTAAAGACGCTTTATCACCTTTTTGATGAACAGCACAAATTCCTGCTCGTTTCCATACATATGGAAAAATAGTTTCCACACATTAGCAAGACACAAGCTATTACAAATCTTTCACCTTTGATAATTATTACACGTAGATATTTTTTACTGAATACTTGGCGATTTGAGCAATTTTGAGTTTAACTACTAGTAGAGTGAAGCAAAAGTCTTTTCATTTATTGTGAACAAAATTTAATTTAATAATACAGAGAACACAACGATAATTAATATTCAAAATATAATTCATTATGGTTGACAGTTCTCTGCCATTGTTTGTTAAGACTTTCGATTCAACACATATGTCGTTCCGTTGATTTAGAGGCTTAAAACTCACGGTATTCTCTCCCACTTCCACGAAATTGACAAAAATATACCGAGCAAGAATGTGTGTCATAGATCTAAACACGCGGTTAGCGGATTGTCCTAAGTTCGGACTGTAAGTTGGATGTGATAGCAACTGCACCCCATTCAATCCTTTCAGTATTCGGAGAATCCTTTGGGTAGCATGCGGCCTAGTATTATCTTGACGGAATAATACACGATATCTCTTGAGTAATGTAGAGTATCTTTCTCTCAAAATTGGGTGCATTTAACGTCCTCCCGTCTAATATCAACTCAAAGTGGATAATACTCTCATAATTCCAGTAAACACATAGCATCACCTTTGCTTTCAAAGCATTACGCTTGAACTCATGCTCTGCAGATTGATCACAGGCTAGCCACATTTCCATTTACTCCATTCCATTTACTTAGATTATGAAGAAAAATCCACATTTCGTAACTTTGTCTTTCTATAAAGATGGCGACCTAATGTCCATCGCGAAGGGTTGAACTTGAGTAACAATTATCACGCATTGACAACCGGAGTGTCCTCAGTTCTTTTCTAAACAGTCTCTTGATCGACGATGGAATATCGCTCATCTCGAAGATCTGTTAGATCATTACTGAATTGTTTTATACTAATTTTGCACAGCTCTGTCTGAGACAACATCCTGATCTTCAATTACCTGGAGTACACGTGTAGCATAGACGTCTGCCCAATTTCCAACAATAGCGTAAAATCTCTTTATTTGTAATGGTCATTTTGAGTTCACAAAAAGTACGCATTGTATCAATAAAATCTGAAGACAATTTACTTATACACGCAACAATTATGTTTAATATAATATATTATAATATATCATTAATAATAACTATTTTACGTTCTTTTTTTGGTAGTTTTACAAAGCCAAAGTCTGTCGATCCAAAAATATGAAAAAAATTGTTCCACCATATTGCTAGAAAAAAATTAGATCCCGAACTGTAAATTTCCATATGAAAAACTTAAACTAAAAACCAACTACGTGGAATAAACATTGAACATGTCGGTATAATACCATTAATATATCTATCTATGATTACCTGGAGAGATAATAAAACCGTAACTCTTGCAATTAGTTTTGCTGAGAGAAACGAGCATCTGTAAAAAAGTACGAAAAGACCAATACGTAGTAGATATAGATGTCATTCTCTCATAATAGCTGTGTGTACAATCGTCATATGGACTACGAACTAAGCGAGTACCACAGATGTCTTGCTTCGTTCTGAATTTGGCAGTGTGCAACGCGTGGCCTTTGTAGAGGAGAATAAAGAAAGAAATTTTATTACCTAATAAAATACTGGATTTTGCTAATTTTATGCAACATGTACCTGAGATTTTAGAAAGAATTTAGAACAAAGTAACGGCCAAAACGAAAATCAGACATGGAAGGTTTGTTGAATAAAAAGAAAAAATGGGATCATGCTCAGTACAGCCCATTGGGAGGTGTTCTAATAGACCACAGATTAGAAAAAGGGATAAAGTTCAAAATTCCGAGCTACAAAGTGTACATACAAACTCTTTACGACAAATATAGGATGGCGTTCTGCTATACTAAAACTGTTAACTATTTTTAAAAAATTTCACTTGGTTTGGCATATAATTGGTATATATCTACAACATTATATTTTGCAATAAATAAATACAAAATTCAAAAACGTAACCTTTTAAATTATTTTTCCCATGAACAGGAGCGTATCTAAAACCACTTAAAACAAATTCAAATGTAAAAAATAAGGCGGCGTCATAAAGAAGTACGAAAAAATTTATAATCACCCGTTTCAAAAAACAATCGGCCAAAATTGATTGTGAAAAATCCGACACTAAAACGCGAGGATCTTTATGAAGTTAATTTAATTTTTTGAGAAGTAATTCTTTCTTAAATTAAGATATGAACGTCCAAATTTGGGGTTATTTTGTATATTTTCCATTAACTTGAAAGGCACACAAAAGTACAAAATAACGCACCTGCCTATTACATGAAACAATATACTGTAATAAAAAAGCAGGCATCCGTTATGTTTTAATCTTATTTTATGTTTAAGTCACGACAATCCTTAGGTAATTTCACTCTAATCACTGCAATTTGGCGTTCGATGACAGTCTTGTTTTCATAAAACGACGTGGCAACTACAGGTTCGCTCAGATGGAATTTTCTTATACATTATCAACTTAAAATTTTTTGTTTTATTAAATTTGTAATGCTCTCGTTGAGTGAAATTATGTCTTAATAAGTACGCAAAATCAAGGTAATTATATTTTAAATTATTTTGTTTTCCAAAACATTTAGAATTCCATAAAATCAATCAACGTAGGATAACCATGTCTTTAGTAGTTACGTTACAATATAAAAATATACAGAGTTTTCAAGATTTGCGTAATCCATTCCTGAAAACTACTTCTGTACGGAATATTATTCAGTCGCCTAATAACTGTTGTGTGGGAATTATGGGAATTGAAAAAGTGTGTCATTATTGTTTAAATTAGATAAACTCTATTCACTGCAATAATCGGATGCGCAGAGATACCTCAACCAGGTCACCAGAAGAATGACTTCATGAATAGACAAACACGGTCTGACTAGAAGGAGAATCCCCAGGGAGATAGATATAATTGCGGGAATAGACACATAACATCTAAAGACTCTCTAAAATACCTTGGATTGAGGTTCGATGGCAAGATGCCTTTTTGGAAACAGATTCGGTCATCGATCGATAAAGACGCTAGAGTAACAACGATGCTGAGCTGACGTATGACCAATGTAGGAGAATTAAACAAGAGCAAACGCTGGCTTCTGACGAACGTTATCCAATACATTCAATACATTCAATACATTCAATACATTCAATACATTCAATACATTCAATACATTCAATATATTCAATACATTCAATACATTCAATACATTCAATACATTCAATACATTCAATACATTCAATACATTCAATACATTCAATACATTCAATACATTCAATACATTCATAATACTGTATGAATACGAGATTTGGGCCGATGCCTTATGGCATGAGAAGTATAGAAAGCGGATGGCTTCAGTACAAAGACGGGTTTCTGAACCAGCGGTGCTGGTGATTGCGGAAGACACGCCTGTCGATCTACTGGCTCAAGAAAGGAAGACGATCTACGAGAGGCGAGAAGACATTGAATGAAACGAGCGATGGCGTAAGCTAAAGTGCTCCCTCGACTGAAGGAGGTTGATCATACAACATCATGGATAGACCACGGATGTACAGACCACGACCCGCATGAGGCCAGAATGGGTAAAGTGGAGAACGCAGTTTGCTATTATCAGGACACTCAACACATCTTCTTCGAGTACGAGAGGTGAACCGAGTACAGAAATGCGCTGCAAGGAGTAGTTCTTCTATAAAGGTGATAATTTTCGTTGGTGGTAGCCAATTAAGACTACTTATAAGGTGCTATCCTGTAGTAATACAAATGGCGGTTTCGGAATGGAATTTTCTTCTTGCCGACGTGAGGTTTATAGTGGATGCAAGCGCCACACAACTAGGAATCTAGTCCCTTCCCTGAATTCACTTTTCTCACTAAAGAAAAATAATAATAGTAATCGCTTTAATGTCTAACGGAAAAAAAACTATAGGACAAATTAAGAAATGTATAAACATGTACAAAAAAAATTGTAATTAAAACGTAGCGAGTTTATTGGGAATTTATAGAACAATTAAAATTAATAAGGTTCAATTTTGTAGTATACAAGACGTAGCAACATTTGTTGATATCTACTCTTAACTTGTAAGCAAAACGTCATTGCAAGAGGACGTTCAGATTCTATAATAGCAGCATATCACCTCAAATTTTAAGAGATGATTACATTTTCAGGGCATCTGGATAAGCAGTTTAAACAAGACAGAAGACATCAACAGACTGTTTAGGATAAATAAGAGCGGGACTAAATATGAACCTTTTGGAACTATTACTATAGTCATTCATATACATAATACATACTACTGTGGGAAAAAAATAGTAAGACTTTTTAATTTAAATTTCGCACGAAAACCCATTCGTCGAAATATTTTTTTTCTAGGTTGGTATGACTGTCAGTGACATCTGTGACAAATGTCACATCAAAATAATTATTGGTGTTTAGTATACGCTTGTCTTTCTGAAGTACAAAAAGTGCATTCGGCGATTTTTACAATGAGTGAAATTATTCAACAAAGAAGTTCCAAATTTTGTGTACGGAATCAAATTTCTGCTGCCGAAACGTTCAGAATGTTGCAAAAGGTCTTCGGTGATAATTGTTTGTCGCGGGCAAGTGTTTTTGATTGGTGCAAATTATTTAAAGACAGTTGAGAACGCGTTGATGACGAACCACGTCCAGGATGGTCATCAACATCAACTGATGATCAACACATCAATAGAATCAAGGAATTAGTACTTGAGAATCGACGATTAACAGTCAGAGACCTTACTAGCATCGTTGGAATATCGGAAGGATCAGTGAAAACCATTTTGAAAGATCATTTGGGCCTAAGAAAAGTGAAAGCACGATTTGTTCCATAATCACTCAATTTCTTTCGAAAAACAGCGTCGCGTTGACGTCTATGAAACAATGCTTTCCGACTATCAAGACAAAATGAAAGGCATCATAACTGGAGATGAAACTTGGATCTACGTTTATGATCCGGAAACAGACGATCAATCGGCCGAATATCGTATCAAAGGTGAGCCGAAGCCCAAAAAACCACGTCAAAGCAAGTCAAAAATCAAGGTTATGTTGACAGTTTTCTTTGATTATCGAGGTGTGGCGCACTCCGAATTCCTTCCGACCGGCCAAACTGTCAACAAAGAATAATATTTGAGTGTTATGCGTCGTTTGCGCAATGCTATTCGTAAAAAGAGGCCAGAATTATGGGCCGACAACTCTTGGTTTTTGCACCACGATAATGCACCGACGCATACTGCATTAATTCTTCGTGAGTTTTTCGCCAAATTTTCAACCAATATCGTGCCGCCATCACCGTATTCGCCTGATTTAGCTCCGTGTGACTTCTGGCTAGTCAGCAAACTCAAACGACCGTTCCGGGGAAACCGTTTTGAGTCAATTGAAGACATTAAACATGAATCGCTACGCGCATTGAAGGCTATTCTTGAAATTGACTTTAACAACTGTTTCGAGAAGTGGAAGAAACGTTGGCACAAGTGTATTGGGGCCAGGGGGAATTACTTTGAGGGGGACGAAATAGATTTGGAAGAATAAATTAAGAATTTAAAAATTATGAACAAAGTCTTACTATTTTTTGCCCACAGTAGTATGTATATTACGATTTATTTATATCACACTCGTGTATATGTTCGATAAATGCACATATCTTTAACAATAAGACATATGTATATTATAATTTATTACAATGACTGCATTTCATTGAAAACAAATGAATATATTGAAAGAAGAATATAACAGGTATATATTTCTTTATTTGTTTATGTAGTTTATGTACATGCCAAAATAGTAATAATACACGTAGTGAAAATGAATTTTGCTGCACCACGAATACCGTAAAATAGCTAGCCCTCAATAGATTAAACATCGAGAGCGAGCGGAAATGTCTGGATTTACAAAATCAAAATTTACTGTGAATGTTCAAACTGATTTGATTTGTCATCAATATATCCACTTTTATGGAAACTATAGGCAGATATATATGTATTAGCTATCCGAATTTATTATGTTGTTCCGTGTATGCAAATCATCGTTGTAATTTGCTAAAATTGCTTGATTGAGAAATGTCTTTACAAAGCTTTTCCAAAATCCATAAGCATTCAAATGTTGAATCAGTTCTGTGGTTTTTTGGGAATCGAAAATATTTGAATTTCCTCTTGTTCATCAGCCGGATTTTGAGAATTAAATATAGATAAATAAAAGAGAAATCAGTTTACCAGTAGTAGAAATTATTGGTAGAATTGTGTAGCTGTTAGTTGTTGATGACACTGACTGTACTACTGCATCGAGTTGTTTAGAATCTTATGGAGTTAAAATATGAGTTTAATGCAATTTTAGCAGGGAGCCACTTTTATCCGCATTATATACATTTTTCTTGCCATAATGTTCTATGTGTGGTTTTAATCCGTCAAAGATCTTTGTTTATGTGCTTACAAGATTCAACTTGTACAGAAATTGAAGCCACACAATTATCCTTCATGCCGTACATTTGGTAAATGGGCCGGAGGAAGCATGGCTATTGATCCAAAATTTTATTTGAATATTTTGTTCAGTAATGAAGCACACTTTTGTTCAGATGGCTATGTCAATAAGCAGAATTGTTGCATTTGGAGCTTTATGGGCCGGTGGAATCATTGGTCCATATGTCTTCAAAAATGATCATGGGCAGACCGTTACAGTCAACGGTGAGCGGCACGTACACATGATTACTAATTTTTTTGTGCCCCAATTGCAAGGCATTAATGTTGCAGACATGTAGTCTCAGCAGGACGGTCCCATATGCCACACAGCGCTCGATACAATTAATTTACTGAAATAAATATTTGATGAGCGATTAATTTCACGAAATGGACCTGTTAACTGGGCAACTGTTCGTACGATTTGACGCCATTAGATTATTTTCTCTGGAGATATGTAAAGTCACATGTTTACGCCGATAAACCTGAACAATTGAGCACTTGGAAGCCAACATTCCACGCGTTAATGCCGAAATATAGCCTGATTTCCTGCGAAGAGTGTGCGAAAGTTCGACTTGTAGATTACGCCATGTACGCCGCGCCAGTCGCGGCACATTCTCGAAATCATATTCAAACATTAATGCCATAAAATTATTTTCTGAGGAAAGACAATTCCATCGATATTAAAAGCATTTGTGTGTTCTCCACCTCCAAAAAAAAACACTCATTATATAAAAGAATTTCACTAGTTTCCTTGTAGAGTAAGGTGACTATTTCCTTTATAAAATCTTCACGATTTACTTGTTGAATTATATTTATTTTATTAGAAAGATATTGTTCTTTATTTTTCCAAAATGGTGGCTAGATTAAATTTCTTTAAGTTCTAAATTCTCTCAATATTTCTTTAAAGGTGATAATTTTTACATCAATCATATTTTACCGTTATAAATATAATTGTGTTAACAATTGTCAAATTTTATTATCTTTTTACTTCATTTAATAAGAGGATAAATAATGTTATATTAACTTATTTTAAAAATCTACTCGCTTTTGTTTTTGTTTGGCCTCTCTCTGAATAAAGGTATGCTATGAATATAATTTCTTATAACTTACATACTTGAAATTTTTAGAGGAAATTCAACTTTTATACGAATATTCAAACAAATAATGGGATTTGTTTAAAGTGAATCTTAATTTAACATTGATTACATTTTTGCAAATGAAATATTTTAAAAATATAGCCATCACTACTTCTATTGTTCTTACAAATTACTTATATAAATGCAATATTACATATATTATCAGTAACAATAAATAAATACAATATTACAGTCATTAAATATTATTACTATTTATATTTATTATCAGATACCTTGATATGCTGTAAGGTGTCGAGTTGTGCATCTGTATGTCAGATACATTTCACCTTAAAATTGTGTATATATTTTACCCATTCCTTCCTGTACTTTGCCTTTTCCTTTTTTTCATTTCAATTCATTTTCAGTTCCTTCAGGTTTTCAGCTACTGCAGTTTCCCAGGTTTTGGCCGGGCTGCTCCTTTCTCTTTTGTGCCTCATTCGTGTTTCCCATACTATTTTTGCTTGCTAGTTCCTTTCCATTCTCACTAAATGGCCAAAAGATCTCGGTTGGTTCCTTTTTATCGTTACTGTTAAAGATTCTACTCACAATTGTTCTCTCACCTGTTTCTAATTCTATCTCTCTTTGTATTGCCTGTTACTGCTCTAAAGTACTTCATCTCAATTCCCTGAAGTTCACTGCTCGTTCTTTTCGTGAGTGCCCAATACTTACTGCCATATGGTATGTTATACAGTTTTATATATATCATTTTTGCGTTTGTGGAGATTTTTTTTTGCATATACGCAAAAAGGTATTATTATAATAAAATTAATTATAAAATTGAACTAGATTTAAACTTATTATCCAAAAAAGAAACTTAAGTATAAAAATAACAATTTTAAGAAAAATTGAAGAGCAATTCCAAATATATTGCTTTTAACGGGTGGGCCATTTAAAAGTTTAAATTTAAAAATGCAATAAAACAAAAAGGCTTTGAAATTTTGCCAAATTTATTTTTTTTTTGTTGTGAAGTACAATTGTTCCGGTTAGAGATGGAATATTAGTTCATTCATGTGGCTGCCGCGACTGGCCTCACAGTACCCCATTCGATTGGACCAATTTTCGAGCACTTTTTCGAGTGTATGGGGTCGTATCTCGGCAATGGCATCACAAATGTTGCCCTTCAAATGCTCAATTTTCTCTGGTTCATCGGCATAACACTTGTCTTTAACAGCGCCTCACAGAATAGTCCAACGGTGTCAAATCGCAACTTCTTGGCGACCAATTGACATCAGCCTTTCGGCTAATTAAACGGCCATCAAACGTTTGACGCAATAAATCGAATGTGAATACTATGAAGAGCGAGCACAAAGAAATCGGTTATCATGGGGCGATAGGTGTCTCCATTGACCGTAATAGTTGCGCCGTCCTCATTTTCAAAGAAATATGGGCCAATGATGTCTCCGCTCCACAAGCCGCACCAAACAGTTACTCGTAATGGATGCATTGGCTTCTGTAAGACCACGTGTGGGTTTTCTGAGCTCCAAATATGGCAATTTTGCTTGTTAACGTACCCACCAAGATGAAAATGAGCTTTATCCGAAAAGATGATTTTCTTGGAAAAATCGACATTATCGTGCAGTTAGCGTTGGCCCATCTATCGTGGCGAAAACGGATGGTCATGCGGCTTCAACTCTTGAACTAATTGAACTTTGTGAGGCGTCATACCGCCGTCGCAAAATTCGACGTAAACTGGTGCGTGAAATGTTCAATTCTTGAGAACGATGACGAAGTAATGTTAATGGATTCTCACGCACACTCTCAGCCACAGATTCGATATTTTCGGGTGTACGCACTGTACGAGCACGCTCACGTTTTGGCGCATCAACAATGAAACCAGTTTCACGAACTTTAGCAATAAACTTGCGTATACCAGGCGTTGTTGGTCCTTCTCTGCGACCAAATTTTGTATTACATATTCGCGCAATTTGCGATCAATTGTCTTTGTTTTAGAAATAAATTTCCAATAAATCCCAACGTTGCTCAAGCGTAAATGGATTCATTTCATTCAGTGGAGATAATGTACTGAATTTTGTGACAGAATAGAATGATATAAGTATTGCCAGATTCGAAATAACCGGTGGTTCAAAATTAAACCGATATATGGCCTACCCGTTATAACATCGGAATTAAGAATATGTTTTAATAATGGTAATTAATTCCTATCGCATTTTAGAACCAAGTCTAATTAGACATCAGAAGAAACCTCTGAGACAATACAATTGTCATGTACATGTATTACATAAAAAAATTTGTAAGTTGTAACACTGTGTATCTATTAATTTTGAAGCATTAGAAATAATATAGTTCACTCAAGAAAAGAATTAAGAGGACCCAAACACGTAATCGAAGGCCAAAATAATAAACGTATGGGCGAATATATCACCAATTTATTACAAGAAAGTTAGTTGCAACGACATCTAAATCCCTTCCAACAGTAATTGAAACTTAAGGAGATTATATAAGATATCAATTAAAACAAAGCGAAATTCTAATTACTTAAGTGAAAATGCGATAAGTCCCACTATCACCTCATAAAAGAAGAACGTGTTTCGCAGTAACATACGTACAGCGCTGGTGTTTAAGTTTCTGTCGTAAGCCTGTTCCATGGACGCGAGATTTATTAAGACACGGAGTAGATGATTAAAGCAAAGAAAAAACCGGAAAGGAAAAAAATATCAGAGAACAAAAGTAAATTGAACGTCAAACTTATTTAAACGCGATGAAATATACGGCGGGTCTGTTCAAATACATAAAACATGTTAGGTTGGAACCTACGCATAAGGTGTTCACGTCCCGACTTTGTAAAACAACAGTACGGGGATTTAATTAGTTCGGTAGTAGTTGGGAATGTAAATTGTTTTCAAAAACTTGTCAGCGTTAACCGGGGGTTGGTTGTTCTTTATTAAACAGGCTCTCTTCGTCCCCTGTACTCGTTAGATGAATAAATTATGAATGGATTTCGGCAGGGGAATAGAGTGCCGAAGAAGAAACCAATTAAAAATAACGCATACAAATCGTAGCTCTACAGACATTTGTTTGCTAATTAAAACTGACCAGTTATCGACCATTTAAACTAGTGTAGCCTCTGAAATATGATTCAGTACATGTAGAGACCATATATTGATACGCGTTACTAAGAAAACATTAAAATATTCAAATTGCTGGAACAATGTTATTATAGCCTTTTTACAAATTAACTTGTGATCCAAAAGTACAAAAATGAAGGTCCTGATTCTAAAAGACTCTTTATTAGCAAGTATCTAGTTGCAGAATTTCGAAGAAACATTTCTGATTTTCAAGTAACAAAATAACTTTCTGTAACCCCTATTCCATTAGACGCAATAAGTGAATGCATTATTTTACTGATACTTTGATTTTTATTTTACAATTTTATTTGATAGTTCTGTTTTTCAAAGTAATCTCGCTGAACCTCATAGTACTTGCGTTACTTATCCTTCAACTACTCCATTCCATCGGAAAAATAATCATTTTTGTTGTTTATTAAATACGTCCCAATCTCCGCTTTCGATTAATAATCGTTCGTATATAAGAACCAAATTTGGGTTAGGAAGGGTGCTTTAAAATATGACTGCATATAAACTTATATTTAACTTTTATCCCAATCAACATATTCTCCTCCTATACACTACTCTATACGTGCCTTCCATTGCTCGAAATAATGGTGTAGTTTATCAGTCCTCAGCCTCTTCAAGAACTCTGCCATTTTTGCTTTTACATGTTCAACAGACTGAAAATGTGTTCCTTTTAATGCACTTTTCACTTTTGGGAACAGACAGAAGTCACATGTTGCAAAATCTGGCGAATACGAAGGATAACAGAGCACAGCAATGCGCTTGTCCGCTAAGAACTGCTTCACAGATAGATCATTGTGAGCTGGTGTGCTGCACAAGCTATTGTCATACTTAATTGATCATGGAAAATGTGTCTTACTGTTTCTTTGTTAATACTTACCATACCGCCAATTATTCGAATGCTCAGACGTCGGTCTTTCGGCAAAATATCATTAACTATTTAGAGGTTTCCTTTAGTTCTTGTAGTCACAGGTCGACCAGGACGTTCATCATCTTCGCCATCCTCCTGACGTTCAGAGAACGGTTTGTGTCATGCCAAAACTCGTATATGTGACATAACATTATTGCCAAATACCTTCTTTAACATTTGTAAACATTCTGTTTACAAATTTTTTTTAAATCGACAAGTAATTTCAGCTTAACTTGCTTTCGATTTTTATGTCAACCATTATCACGGCGCTACCAAGTAACAGTGTCCTCTACTATAAAAGTTCGAAAATAAAGTAGTGCAAGTAAAGCGACGAAACTACGGGTTGCTGCTTGGGAGATATCAAGGTCAATGATATTGCAATTACAGCCTCATTCGATACGGCTGCGCGATGTAATGAGTGCAGTCTCGTTATTTAATTGCAATACCTTTTATATATACTTTTCTGTAGGTACAAGAATTCATTGCCTCACAGTAAAACCATGTAATTGAAAAAACTAAGAGAACAACAATTGTATTTATTTTTTAACAAATTTTACCCAATCTTCTATAACCGTTTTTAACTAAATTGTATTCTTTTGTAGGCATAAATAATTTTATAATGGTTATAAAAATAATAAATTTGCATCGTGCTCATCAAAACCGGACAAGAATCTCCATAACATTTTAAAAATCTTTCATCAATACTCAAATTGAAATCTTCATTCGTTAAAACATTTTTCAGTTTTTCATAAATGCAATGCGGACATTTTCTGTGCGATATTTCAACAGCGAATTCTGAAAAAAGTACTCAGTATTTAATTTGAAAGATATTTATTGAACCCTCCTATCACGGCCTAATAAAACAGGTGTGCTTACACATATGCGAAGAGGCTATTTGGCCATCCAACGAGAATCAAGGTCGTAAAAGTTAATTAAGCTTATTAATTTTGTCGTTTGTATGTATATAACTACGTAAATTGTACAGTGAGCTGCTCTAAAAATAATATTCTTATCTTTATTTATCATCGCATTTTTTTATTGTAATATAAGGATACAAACAGTCTCATATAATATAACACAGTGATTACACTTACGTAATGTTCCCATTTATATTTTGATTTACTCTCACCGACAACACAAATAAAATTTAAGCTTCTGAGTATAACATTTCAATTTCCTTTTTGAGTGGATTTAATTAAAGCAATTTGGATTCTAATTACACATGTTGATCTACGTCAGATTACGACCAGTCCGTACACGAAATCAGTATGTTTATTAACTACGAAAATGATAAGAGTAATGAAAATACATCGTCTGGATATCACGTTTTTCTACTCAAAAGACTTAAACAGGAGTGTCTTATAGTCCATTACGGCAGAAATAAGGAAATAGTTGCCCAGTGTAAGCCAAGATAACATCAACAGAAAAATACAACTTTGTTTCCTTAGTTGTTTTGTTAGGTAATATTTTGTTCGCTATAATAGGAAAAATATGTATTCAGCGCCATATCTAATCCGCCTAAATAAGTAGAAAAAGCAGTAAATACAAAACCTTAAAAATAACGTTAAATTGTTCATACATTTTTGGAATATAATAAATCTTAACGAGGTTTCTAGAATCTCTTGCACTACTAATGCCCAATTGCACCCACCTCTGTTAAAGAAGTATTAAATAACCACACTTAGAAGGGAAGGCTCCTAATCCGAAAATTTAGAAGAATTTGAAACTTTGTGTGTGAGTAGTACACACTACAATACTAGTGCACGTTCAAAACTATTTCTTTTAGTGCGGAAAAACATGTCGAAAAAATGAAAATTCTGCCATCCGTTAATGATTTTCGGTTTTAGAGTATATTTACGTAATAAAAATGGATACTATATTAGTGTTATATATCTAAGTATTTGTTTTTTATGCTCTAATACATATGTGAAAGTTTTAATTTAAAAATTAAACGTTTACGCGCCCTTAGGCGCACTATAAAAATATTTTAAAATTTCGATTGCATAACACGAAATAGTATTTAAAGTCGCGCTAAATACAAGGTATATCAATTTAATAAAGAGACCGCGCTCGTTCTATCGCGTAGCAGCATCGGGAGAGGTTGTTATTGAAATGTCATTGCCATTGATACTTCTCAAGCAACAACCCATAGTTTCATCTCTCTGTCTGTTTTAATTAACTTTCGAGCTTTAGTTGTAGAGGACTGTTACTTAGTAGTGCCGTAATAATGGTTGACACAAAATACCAAGTAGCGAATTAACGTTGCGATCTCTTCATTTTACCAATACGCAGATCATTTGTTGTGTCGCGGACTCTTTCTCCGTGATAAGGAAGCATCGCGCCAGCATTCTGTCCTTTAGCAATCGTCACAATCATCAAGACCAGAGATATTTCGTCGAACTTGATTACTTTCCATAGGGGACCAGACGGCACAGACCTTATCCCCCGCCACACCGAAGCTTCTGTACTAAGCATCGATCTATATATACTCCTTCACGATCTTTCCGTCGACGATGTCCAGACCGGTAGGATGTCGAGTATTACTTCTCCGTAGCATGATCTCCAGAAGGTAGTTATACAATCCACGTTCACTATGTTGAGAACTGTCACTGCCATATTCAATGTATGTATTTCATACCCCATTCCCCGAGCCTACCCTTGACCTTTGCCTTCATTCACTAGTTCTAGAACACACAGACGGACTAAAACATTGGAGAAATTCAGTTTCCGCCATCACCATGACCATACACTGCCTGATAAGAATACGAAGTGACTGGTTTCTGACCACACGTCACTGCAATCTGTCAACAGAATTAGCCAATCCAAACTTGTGAGAGGAAGTCGCTGCAATCGCTTGTCAATCTAAAACCTGAGAAAGCAAATGAAAGAAAGTAAAGGGCTATGTTTCTTGATGTTAAATTTGTAAAGTTATGTATTCGTAACAGTGAATCTCAATAAGTTCTCCATGGAGGATAAGTACTATCCATTCTATAAGACAAATATTCTGAAAACCATCTCTGCACTCTCTCTACACCGAGTAGTTGACATGCATAATATGATACCATATAACAGATACGTATACCAACATTTGACATACCAACTAAACTAAATTCCTGAAAGTTGTCAAATTGTAAAATGCTATACCATTTTATCAAGACCCTCAGACACCGAAGAAATGAGGTGAATATGGTTGGTAAATTCCAAGTGCGAATCAAATGACACCCTAATTTTTAATGCTATTTTGTTTAGGAACTGTCAGAAAATCCATAGCATATACACTATCGCTCATAAGTATTTTGTCACCTTTGTTTCATTACAGCTTCTATAAAGAAGTTGTAATTATAAAATTTATTTCTATAGTAACAAATAGTTTCCTAGTAAACATTAAAATCTACAAAAGCTTATTCAAAAATAATTATGTGATTACACTATTATTCACAATGAATGATGATACCCTAATAAAACTCCAGATAGAATAATTGCACTTAAGGGATTAGAGTTCGCAATTCTTGGAAATTTTCAATTGTTATGATTTTATTTTAAGGTAGAGTGTTATTGTAAACTATTAAGTATTTATACTTTGGTTTTTTGGCAAAATTGCAGTTAGTTTTTGAGACAACATCGTGTGTTTCGAAGAAATTCAATCGGTTAGAAATGCCTGAACGGAAAGAATTGAGCGTAGAAATACGATCGTTTATAATCGCATACCATAAAACTGGCAAAGGCAACCGCGAAATTGTCACAGAACTTAAATTTAATCAGTCCAGCGTGGGTTATATTATCAAGAAGCACCGCGAATGTGGAAGTGTGTTAGCAGAACTCGAAACGCCAGACCAGAGGCAATAACCTCAGCAGAAAATCTTGCAATGGTAATAACAATCAAGAGAAACAGGTAAAAAACAGTCCCAAAAATCACAGCAGAAATGAATGCAGTTTTTCGAAAACCCATAAGTGTTTCCACAGTTTAACGGCAATTAAAAGAAGCCGGTCTTCATGGACGAATTGCAATGCGGAAGCCGCCTCTACACAAGCAAAACAAGTCAAAACGTTTAAAGTGGGCACGCGATCACCAAAATTGGACCATAGAAGATTGAAATAAAGTAATGTGGACCGATGAATTCAAATTCAAGATTTTCGGTTTACGAAGACGTGTTTTCGTGAGGAGGTCTGTGGGTGAGAGTGACCGGGTAGAACGCATGCCCTTACTGTTAAGCACGGTGGAGGATGATAAGCGATTACTTTTCAGCGTCAAATGTGGGCCATCTCGTAAAAATCGAAGGTATACCAAAAAAAGGAATTGTATAAGCACATATTAGAGGAAAACGCATTCCCCTTTGGAATTAGTATTTCGGGTAAGAATTTTATCTTCCAACAAGATAATGACCCGAAGCACACTTTAAAACTATATCGGGAATATTTGCAGAAATCAGAGAACGAGGGAACCATAAAAGTTATGGCATGACCTGCCCAGAATCCCGATTTAAATCCCATCGAGTTGTTGTGAGCAGAACTTGACCGAGAGGTGAGAAATGCACGGATGGTTGTGGACTTGTTGACATAGACCTGTGATTTCAAATAACCCCATAAATGGTCTAATGGTGTTAAATCACACGATCTAGGGAGCTAATTCTGATCAGCGAAACGAGAGAGTACACGACCTGGAAATGTCTCATGCAGTAATTGAATTGTTTCACGGGCTGTATGGCATGTGGCACCGTCTTGTTGAGACCACAAATTGGCCACATCAATATCATCCAATTTCGGCAGAAGGAACTGTGTTATCATGTCGCGATATCGAGCACCAGTAGCAATCACTGCTTCGCCAGCCTCGTTTTCAAAAAAGCATGGTGCAATTATGCCTCCAGCCCAAAATCCACACCAAACAGTGACACGTTGTGGATGCACATGTGGGTTCTCAGAACCCCAAAAGCGGCAATTTTGGCAACTAACAAAGCATCAAGGTGAAAATGTGCTTCATCGCTTAGGATGATTTTGCTCGAAATATCAGCATCCATTTGGTGATGTTCAATAATCCATTCAAAGAACTCTCTTCGCTGTGCATGGTCATTAGGCTCCAGTTGTTGTGTTAATTGAATTTTGTAAGCATGGAGACATAGATCTTTAGTGACTATACGCTGTAGAGAGCTTCTTGAAATTTTCAATTCTTGTCCACGATGCCGAATTGAGGTTCCTGGATTGTCACCGACACTTTCACGCATTACTTCGATATTGACATTTGAACGACTTGTTTTTGGACGACCAGTGTATTTAGCGTCTACAGCGTATCCAGTCTCCCTGAATTTTTCAATTAATCTCTTCACAGTTGAAGAAATTAAAACACTATTCCGACCATATTTTGTATGAAATTTTGGAACTGCGGCCGCTAGGCTGTCATTATTTTTGAAATATTGTTCAATAACGAAGATGCGTTGTTCAATCGTGTAGCCCTCCATTTTAACTAACACTAAACTGTCAGCTGTCGAATTATTTTTTTAGGGTTGCCAACACTTTACTGCCATCAAGGTGAAAATGTGCTTCATCGCTTAGGATGATTTTGCTCGAAAAATCAGCATCCATTTGTTGATGTTCAATAATCCATTCAACGAGCTCTCTTCGCTGTGCGTTAGTCATTAGGCTTCAGTTGCTGTGTTAGTTGAACTTTCTAAGCATATAGACACAGATCTTTAGTGAGTATACACTGTAGAGAGCTTCTTGAAATTTGCAATTTTTGTCCACGACGCCGAATTGAGGTTCCTGGGTTGTCACTGACACTCTCACATACTGCTTCGATATTGATATTTGGACGACTTGTTTTTGAAATATTGTTCAATAATGAAGACACGTTGTTCTATCGTGTAACGCTCCATTTTTACAAACCCTAAACTATCAGCTGTCGAATAGTTTTTTTTTTTAGGGCTGCCAACACTTTACTGCACAAATGGCGACAAATGCAAATCTTAACGTTAATTTTGGGACACCCATTAGTACTATCGTACTATGAAAATCTTTCCATTGCAAATATTAGATTGACAGATATTTAACGCTACAGAAGATCTATTCTAAACGTTTTCTACCCAGAAAGTAATAGATACTAAAAATATGTGCGAGTAACAAAAGAAAGTTAAATAACAAGAAATATTTAAATTTCTTTTATTTGCGTTTTTAACATTTCACATTAGGTAAGGACACTGCAAATTACATTTTCCTGAGATATACACCACAAAGCTTATTTTAGCATTTTTTATACATATTATATTTCGTTTGTATTTATAATATCCATACCCACATATCATACATATTTAATAAATATTATGAGAGAAGTAATATGTTTGTGCGTTTGTATTTGCTTAGCTTGTAATTTTTCTATTAAATTCCGAAAAACAAAATTATAAAACGCAAAAGCAGAAAATAATTAACAAAGGTATCTGCGATTCCGCAAATATTGCGCTTTATTAAAATTCTCTTGTTTTGAATTAAGCGTTCCATTCTACCTTTTTTCTCTGTATTTAAGGAGTCGCTGTAACAAAAAATGTAAGTATTTGGTTAAATACGAATCCAAATACGAAACAAACAATTTCTTGTCATTTAATTTAGTAAATCGGTTGAAAACAATTTTTTAATTTAGACAGTATAAATTAAAAATAATTTTGTATATTTTGTATACTAATTAACTTACTTACATATATATCAGGTTGTTACATATGAAATGTCCGATTTTGTAAGGAATAAAAAAAAGTCTAAATTTAAAAAAATATAAATATTTATTCTGCAAAATAGTCTCCATTTACATCAACAGTTTGTTGCCAACGGCCTGGAAGCTGAAAAACTCCCTTCGAAAAGAAATCTAGGTTTTGACGGCTCACATATTGCTCAAACACTGCTATTACAGACTCCCGGTCAGGGAAGTCCCTATTTTTTAAGTGATTGTCTAAACTTCGGAAAAAATGAAAATCAGTTGGCGAAAGGTCAGGTGAATAAGGTGGGTGAGGGAGAATTTCGTAACCAAATTCCGAAAGTTTTTGGATTGTCTGTCGTGCAACATGAGCTCTTGCATTATCATGAAGAAGTATGGGTCCATGTCTATTGACTAGTGAGGGCTGCAAGCGGCTCAATTTTCCATGCATAGTTTCCAGTTCGGCACAATAGGACGCTGCCGTGATGGTTTCACCAGGTTGCAAAAATGGATAGTGAATAATACCCTTACTGGTCCACCATACAGTCACCATAATCTTTCGCGGGTGAAGTGATGCTCGTGCATGCTGTCTTGGTGCTTCGCCTCGATCTAACCATTGTCCTGACCGTCTCCGATAATCATAAAGTATCCACTTGTCATCACACGTTACCACTCGATGAAGAAACGGTTCAACTTTCTGTCGATTAGCCACAGAGGTAGCCACCTCTAATCGACGGAGCTCATTGGCTTCCGTTAATTGGTGCAGCACCCATCGATCGAGTTTCTTCACTTTGCCAATTGAAGAAAGGTGACGACTAATGGTGGCAATGGACACTTGAAATGTTTCTGCAAGGTTACGCACTGTTGTCGACGGATTACTTTCAAGTTCTACACGCAGCTCGTCGTCATTAACGGTGCTACGCGCCTATCCGCGAAGCTCATTTTCCAAATCAAAATTTCCCTCGCTGAATTTTTTAAACCATCGCCGTAATGTGCGTTCATTACACGTGGTTTCACCGAACGTCTGATTAATTTCTCGCGTTGCTGCAACTGCATTTAATCCCTTTTTAAATTGAAAGAGGTAAATTGCCCGAATATCTCTTGCCGACAGCATTTCCATAGGCGAGACAAGGACAGGTGTATTAATCTTTCCAAGAAATGGAACAGGTACACACTTCAAAATAAATACCCTTTTCTACAAATACAATAATAATTTTCACCAAAAACATACACGTCTTCACACAGGTGCGATTCAGTTCAGACTAAAGGAAAAAACGGACATTACATTTGTAACAACCTGATACATTCCGGGTGCAAAGGGAATCTAAAGAAAATTGAGACATTTCACGTATATAATGTTCCATTGACTATGAACTTTGTTATCGTCTAGAACACAAATGATAGGCAAATTTAATTTGTAAGTATGCTAAACATTGTTCTACATTTGGTGTAGATCTTCCTATTAAGTCTTTCGTTAATGTTTTATGTTAAGTACCAAAAAGGCGACTGCTATAAATTTCTTATTGAATTTCAAATGTTTTGTCTGGGTACCATACTTCAACAGATTCCCTTTTTGATAACAGATCATGGTAACGAAACACGGATTTATCTTTTGTTACTTGTAAATAATCAGTTTTCATAGACTTCACATTGTTGCAAAAATTAATGGGCGAAATGCAGTTAATGTGCTAACCTTAGTCCTACCAATAAAAATTCAATATTACTACATTACGTCGATTATTAATAATCAAATTGCTAAAAAGGACACCTGTGAATGCTGGCTGAAACGCGATTAATTCTGGACAAATTCTATTTCCATTTAAGGCCTTTTTGTAATTGATCCGAAATCCCCTATACGTCGTCCAAATCTTACTCCAATAGAATGATATTGCCATTGCCAAAATTTCCTTATCATACAATACTTAATTTTGGACGCTTGGCAATATCTTAGTATTCATTTCAATGCTAGTCAGATATCGTTTATATTACAAGCCTGAAATTTTTATTCTGTTTTAGTAATATAGCTTCTCATTCAAGCATGCGATCATTGGCTCGCTGAAGAAAAATGCTTTCCCCCATCTTAAGGCAGAACTTTCTAATTTTACCATCTCTCTTATGGTGATAAGTAAAGTTTGCTTATTTTCGACTCGAAAATTATAACTGGGAATAAAATATATAAATGAAAAAATCCTAAACTGCGTAAATGCATTGAAGACGACGTGAGATCAAAACTGCCACAAACTGCAGCAATTCAAAAAGTAAGCAATAAAATTAACGACAGAATAACTAAGATCAAAGACATATAATTTAACGTATATGTACATTATATTCTACATATGGTCAAGCTATCAGTAAGATGGGTACCACGAATTTGAGATTATAATCAAAGAATACGTAAAGCAAGTGATAATTTAAAGATATTCAGCAATAGTCAAACTAATGTCTTATAAAGGTTTGTTAAGGTTGATAAAATTTAGTTTCGGCACCATATTCTTAGACCCAAACGAAAACAGTATTATGTCACTCGTCTTGCAAATAAAAGAATGTAGTTTCTAAGAAGTGACTTTAGAATGGTCCATAAGAATGTTACCTTTCATTATGATGACGCGCCAACTGTTCATTATATCTATTCCCAAGCGACTTCTACTGGTTGCCCAAATTGAAATTTCTCTCTTTGCTGGAAAGAAAGTCGTTTCTGAAAAATGACTTATAGTCTCGATAAGAATGCTCTCTTTCATTATGACGAAGCGCTTCCTCACGCCAGTCAAATTTTTTATTAAAAAGTTAATAAATTTAGGTATTATTTTGTACCTCACTCACTCTGTTCATCAAATCTATTCACAAATAACTTCTACGTTTTGTTCAAACTGAAATTTTTCTTTGCTGTGAAGAAACATTGATCGAGTAAAAAACTTCTAGCAGCTATGATTTTGACTACTTTCAGAGAGATTATTCTAAAAGTGGCATAATAGCACTTCCGCATCGTTGGTTCAAGAGTGCCGAATATGAAAAGGGCCTGGATTCAGCACTTTACTTTTAATTCTAAATGACAATTATTATATTGCTTATCTAAATAAATAAAAGAAAGTAATATCTGAAAAATGATTTAGATAGAGTGTTAGATAGAGTGCTCTATTAATTTTGATGACGGCCCTTCTTACGCTAGTCAAGTTTTTTGTAAAAAAATGAATAATCTTGGAATTTAGTTTGTGCCTCACTCACTCTGGTCATCAGGTCTATTCGCAAATGACTTTTGCTGCTTGTCCAAACTGAAATTTTTCTTTTCCGAAAAGAAACTTTGATATGTTGAAAAACTTCTAATAGCAATGACTTTGAGGATCTTAAGAGAGATCACTCTAAAAATGGCATATTGACACTTCAATATTGTTGGTCCATATGTGTCGAAGTCGAAAAGGAGTATTAGTTAGTGTTAGTCATTTCTCGCTATTTCTCTTTTAGCAAGCAAAATTTCAATTTATATACAAGTAACCCCCGTATATGCGTCATGATGTCCTATTTTACTTAAATACTTTCTTACGTCTGTGGTAATACATACACATACAAATTTATTTATTGTATCAATACAATAGTGTAAAATAAACATAAAATAGTTACATTTTTCTTATATAAAAACTTTATCATTAACTATTATTAAATTTCGCTGTCATCAATGTGCCCATCTTTATTTTTGATAATTGCGGCACATAACCGCGGCATCCTCTCAATTAATTTTTGCAGTGTATCTTCTGTAATTCGTGCCCAGGCTTCTTGAAGTTGTTCCCACAGTACAGTGGTGGATAACAGAGCACGTTCTCGAACTTTCCGGTCCAATTCTTCCCAAAGAAGCTCTATTGGGTTCAGATCAGGACTTTGAGCTGACCATACCATTATAGAGATTTGCCCTTGCTCTTCTAGTTGACGCAAGTAATCGCCACACAATCTAGAAGTGTGTTTCGGATCGTTGTTCTATTGAAATACAAAGTTTTCACCAAGAATCCTTAGTCCTGAAGGAACAGCATTATTTTCTAAAATTTCCTTGTAGCCTTCCTTTCTTAGGATTCCCTCAATTTTGACGAGGTCGCCTACAGATCTTCCACCAAAACACCCCCCAATCATTACTGAACCTCCTCCATGTTTTACGGTAGGCGCAATACATTCTGGCAGTACTCTTTCTCCTGCGTATCTTCTTACGAATATTCGCCTTTTACTACCGAAAAGTTCAAACTTCGATTCGTCTGTCCACAACACATTATTCCACTGATCAATCGTCCAATTCTTATGTTCTTTAGCCCAATTTAGTCGTTTTATCTGGTTTTGCTTTCGTAGTAGTGGTTTTTGAAGAGCAATTCTTCCGTATAAATCCGCTTGCCTTAAACTTCTCTGTACCGTGGACACACTAATTGGTTAGCACGCGTTTTGTTCATTTCAGCAGCAATTTCTGGTGCTGTTTTTCGTCTATCGCGTCTACTTATCCGTACTAGATGCCGGTCATCTGCAGATGTCGTCGCTTTGCGTCGTCCAGATCTTCTTTTGTTGGAAAATGTACCACTTTCTTCAAATTTTTTAACGTTATAATCAACGGTTCGTCTTCGGCATTGCATTAAAATATTCACAATAACTCTCTATTTCACTGTTTTCGCAACAAAAGATGAACGATGACTGACATAAAATTTATTTTCCTTTTTGAATAACACATCCTAATATTGTAATTAGTTAGTGCAATAACACAATATTGGTAATACCTTTCGGAAATGCAGGTAAAACTTTTAATACTGTAGTGATTAGCCTATATAATATTTATGTTATTTTTGCAATTTGTAACACCTTTACGATATATCATAAACAATTTAAGATTTTCGTAGAAATTCTTTACTTCCACTAATAATATTGTTGAATAATAATAATACAGATTTTTCGAAAGATAATCCGTATTTCAGGAAACACATAAAATTGGGGTGGGCAAATAAATATGACCGGTAGTGTATACTTAAATTTCATTCTCATCCAAGCATAGACAAAAAAACTTGTGATTTATCGAAAAGCCATGAATATATTTAGAATTATTTTTTTATTATAAATAAAATAAATGAATCAAATTACTACTACTAGAAAACGTATTATTTTTAACAGGAAATAAAAATATCAGAAAACTAAAGACATATGGAGTTTCCCAGCAGAATTACGAGAAAGAATAATAAAAATAATAAATAAAAATCCTAAAATGTACAGCGTAAAATTTACTAATCTAATTTTGACAATTACTGCAGATCAAATCTGAGCAAGATAAACAACTTGGACTTTTACAGTCTTTGTAACGATGGGATATTTCCTGCCGTTTCTTGAAGGGCACAGGTAACACCTACATGTCTAAAACGCGAAAAAACTATATATTTAAAAATAAGGAAATAAATTATTTTTTAATTTTTATGACAAACATTGTACGTCCGAAACAATAAATAAAGGTATCAATTGCATGATATTGTTTTTTCAAAGGCTACGTTAAAGGAAAAGGAAAGTCATTGTTTAAAAGCCTTTGTTAGAGGAAGTATAGTTGTCCGTATCGAAAATCCAGGTGGCACTTTCTCGTTGACTGATACAAAAGCGTGCTTATGATTAATCATAACTATTTAAATGATATTGTAGGTAGGTTAAAAGACTATTAGTCATCGCGGTAGGCAGAATAATTTAATGCATGGTTTACAACATACCTCCTGACCCACATTGCTTTGTTAGGCAAGAACTAAACAGACGTTATGATTATGAATTGTAAATGCATTCTATTACGTAGACTCTTCTTTTTCTAGTAGTTTACTATTACACATGCATATATGACCGCATAATTTTTAGAAATACAGCTCATACGTTTCAATAACCCCTGAATATTATCAACATAAACAGAGGTATAATGATTTGAATACTTATAGTTATACGCATATAAAAATGTAATTTATTTCAATATTAACATTATCATGTGTTGTAAAACCGTTACTGATAACGAACATATTCTGGGGCATAATTGGTGAGCTGGTTTTGTGGTTTAAACTAAACTATATTATTAAGTTAAAGAAATATACAGAAAATAAACAAATCCAATTACTTACTATACTTCATTCAACAAAAAACTAGTGTAAGCACGAGGTACTCAAACCTGTAACACGTACACAGCAATTTACGTATTCAAATGCTGATATTCATTTAGTCATAGAGAATTCATAGAGAATGTAATAAGACAAAAAAAATATAATTTGACGAGTAATGAAGAATACCCTCACTTACCATCGATGTGTTGAGAAAAATTAAGCACAATCTTAAGAAATCAATTAGAAAATGGTCGAACTTCTACAGACAGTTTTGGCAAAATCCAGAACTTACTAACAGATGTAGATAACATAGTCAATATTTTTGCCCTTGAATCCTCAATTCGTGCTGTCAGCACAGAATTTAGATATTTCAAGACTTTCTATCCAAGAATTTAAAAAAAATGGTCTACATTCATTCACATTTAACATTGTTTTTGCTCTTTAACCCGGAGATGCTGAACAACATGCACAATTCTGTGAAATAATTTTAATTCGAGCACAAGATCTCAATTTTTTTGTGTAAAATAATTTGTACAGATGAACCTAAAGTTAGCAGAGAAGGCATTTTAACAGACCACATATCCCTCGCGAGAGTAATTTAGCGTTAACGTTTTCTAATTGGTTAAAGATACTGAGGTTCGGCACCTTATCTACGAACATAATTTAAAAATATACCATTTTTGGTTGGTACCAATATTTAAATTAGTCGACCAATAGCTTAATAAGTTGTTTGAGAACCGATGAAGTATTTTAATATATGACGTTCTTTGTAAGTTTAATAATAACAATTCATGGATATTTCATCTTAGCTTTCGAGTCGGAACCGCGTCCTCGATACTTGTGCTACTGGCGATTCGGTTTCACTTACACTAGACATCTTCAGAGCTTAACTGCTGCCACTGCTGTCTTATATATGTAAATAAAGACGAAATGTCGGCAATACAAAATCGAGGATACAGTTCCAATCCGAACGCTAAAGTTAAGTATTTTTAAAGATAATTAAATGGAATGAAAACTAGATTCTACTCAATTATCATTTAATAACGCAGATGACTGCAGATTGTAAACTCTATCCACCATTAATATCCCCACTGAGCTATACTCGAAAATGATCATGATTGCACGCTCAATGGAATATAAATGAATTGGGCACTATGAACTTCTTGGGTCAAACGAACCATTAATTCAGATAAATACTATGAGCAACTCGATTAATAATGACGATTGATGAAAAACGATCAAAACCCAGCCTAATGTTTTTTGCATATACACTACCGGTCATATTTATTTGCCCACCTTTAGTTTTAGCCAAAATTATTAAACTATCAAATGTGTACTGAAAATCTATTTATTGTACTAATACAATAGTATAAAATAAACATAAAATAGTTACATTTTTCTTATATAAAAACGTATCATTAATTATTATTAAATTTTGCTCTCATTAATGTGCCCACCCTTATTTTTGATAATTGCGGCACATAACCGCGCATCCTTTCAATTAATTTTTGCAGTGTATCTTCTGTAATTTGTGCCCAGGCTTCTTGAAGTTGTTCCCACAGTACTGTGGTGGATGATAGAACACGTTCTCGATCCTTCCGGTCCAATTCTTCCCAAAGAAGCTCTATTGGGTTCAGATCAGGACTATGAGCTGGCCATACCATTATGGAGATTTGCCCTTGCTCTTCTAGTTGACGCAAGTAATCGCCACACAATCTAGAAGTGTGTTTCGGATCGTTGTCCTGTTGAAATACAAAGTTTTCGCCAAGAATCCTTAGTCCTGAAGGAACAGCGTTATTTTCTAAAATTTCCTTGTAGCCTTCTTTTCTTAGGATTCCCTCAATTTTGACGAGATCGCCTACAGATTTTCCACCAAAACACCCCCAAATCATTACTGAACCTCCTCCATGTTTTACGGTAGGCGCAATACATTCTGGCAGTACTCTTTCTCCTGCGGATCTTCTTACGCATAATCGCCTTTTACCTCCGAAAAGTTCAAACTTCGATACGTCTGTCCACAACACATTATTCCACTGATCAATCGTCCAATTCTTAAGTTCTTTAGCCCAATTTAGTCGTTTTATCAGAGCAATTCTTCCGTATAAACCCGCTTGCCTTAACCTTTTCTGTACCGTGAATACACTAATTGATTTAGCACGCGCTCTATTAATTTCAGCAGCAATTTCTGGTGCTGTTTTTCATCTATCGCGTCTACTTATCCGTATTAGATGCCGGTCATCTGCAGATGTCGTCGCTTTGCGTCGTCCAGATCTTTTGTTGGAAAATGTACCACTTTCTTCAAATTTTTTAACGTTATAATCAACGGTTCTGCGATTTAATCGTAATTCTTTTGCAATTTCGCGATTACTTTTACCCGTACGATGATAAGCAATTATCATAGCACACACTTCAATAGATAATCGCTTCGTCTTCGGCATTGCATTAAAATATTCACAATAACTCTCTATTTCACTGTTTTCGCAACAACAAATGAACGATGACTGACATAAAATTTATTTTCCTTTTTGAATAACACATCCTAATATTGTAATTAGTTAGTACAATAACACAATATTGGTAATACCTTTCGGAAATGCAGGTAAAACTGTTAATACTGTAGGGATTAGCCTATATAATATTTATGGTATTTTTCCAATTTATGACACCTTTACGATATATCATACACAATTTAAGATTTTCGTAGAAATTCATATGGAATTGCTTCCACTAATAATATTGTTGAATAATTATACTACAGATTTTGGAAAGATAATCCGTATTTCAGGAAATACATAAAATTGGGGTGGGCAAATAAGTATGACCGGTAGTGTACAGCTAGAGCTATTTCAGCTTAATTGCTGTTTTACTCTAACCCCTTATTTTTCAAACATTGGAGCCTTCGGTTACCATATATTCTGCTTTCTTTTAGAAGAAAACATTCTAATAGTTCAAAGACGCCTAAGACGATATTGCTGCATGTTTTTACGAAGAAAGGTGACATATTTTGATAAAAAAAATAAAGAATAGTGGTGCTTCAATATTGATTAGTCGCCTTAATAAATTGGTCAATAAACTCTTGAAATCTTCTATAGAAATTACAAAAAATGTTTCGAATAGTAGTCTTTATGTTTCTGTAATTATTCAACCTTTATTTCAGAATTCGTACATAGCTTTCTATACTTATCGCGACAGAAACACTGGCGTGCACAAGAGTACTTTTCCGTTAGATATCACTTTTCCAGTGCATATTTTTCCTAATGGAAATTATAAAAAAAAAATTTCCACCAAGTACATTCAATAGGCTTTTTTATATGCGTAACTTAAAATTTATTACTTTTAATGAATACCATACGTCACCTGACTAAAGATATATAAAACCTCCATCGTGAGTTATTCGCACACTTTAAAACTATTTAATTATTCCGAAGTAATCAGTAATATAAATTATGAATGTGTCACTAACACACGCAAATAAAATTTTTATCTAATCCGGCACGCCAACGGTGGGGTAAAAAATTCTGAGCAACACTTCAGCTACAGGTTTAATTAAAACTTAAAAGAACTACCCAATATTGCTGTTACAATTATAGTAATTAGAAAATTAAAGCAAACGTTCTGAAAATAATGTATTAATGTCACTTTATGTTTAACACTTAAATTACTTTCCAGTAGAATGTATGAATACAACTTCTGTAGCTGCAATATTTGAAAGCATTAAATTATTTAAGGATTTAAAATGCTTTCAGATGACGAAATTGAAAATTTGTTGTCTGAACAAGGTACAGTAAAATCTCGTCAATCAGAATCAACAAAAACCGGTACGATCCGGAATAATGAAAATTTCTTACTGAATCTAGTTTATTTTAATTATGTAACATGTTTAACAGGAGTTTCAGTTGACAAAACAGCAACAAACAACTTTTTAAAAACGAAAACTTTGGGAACACAAATGTGAAAAAATGTTTTCTGAAAAATATCAAAATGCTACAAATTTGTAACATTGAAAATAATAACCATGTAGGTGTGTACCTGCAATAAGGACCCTATTACAGGGTTTTAGAAAAGTAATTTAGAAATATTCGTTTACTTTGCCTTCTTGTAGCTCATTAATACAGCTTCTTCAATCGATGCATCTAGTATGTCATCCAAAGAGGTATTATGTTCTTCCACCAACACTATAGTCTTGCGTATATAGTTAACTGCATTTTGACTGCTGACTATTACTGCAGATTATTGACTTCTTGCTCCTCTTCATCTTCATCTTCGAACGTGTCTTCAAGTGTGCACTTGAAGACTCGTCAATCCGTCTGTTTATTTCGGGTGAGATAATGTTTTTTTTTATTTCTAATTAATAACAGCAAGTCGTCTGAGTCACCTTCTCTCTCCGTCAATTGATTCACCAGGCAGAAGTTCATGCCAGCATGGCTTTTGCCATGTGTTGTGTAATAAATATACAGCATCTTTAAGATCGAATTTTTTGAGCAGTATATGTACATACTTTCTCCTCATTGCTAACAATCTCTGGGAGTAAACTTTTGCTATAAAACAGTTTCGTCAAACCTATACAGTTGAAGCAATCTAGTACAATTTGCTGCCAAAAAAGTCGTGAAGCAACCGTCTTCACTTACAAGTCCTTCCGGTTTTCCATGGCAGCCATCTGTCGGTAAAAGACTTCGATATATAGATTTCTATTTTTCAGAAAAGTTCTAGCTTGCTTCAAAAGAGAGTAACGAAACCACTCTCGGAACAAGGCGGTGGTCATCTTTGCATTAGCTGATGATTTATACTCGATTACAATTATGATTTTAAACGCTTTTGGGTTTCTAACTTTTCCTATAACAAATAAATTCAGTGTATGTGGTCCATAGCCATTTACAGAAACTAGAAACGTTACTCTTTCCTGTCGAATTTTACGTTCTGGTCCGGTTTACTCTTGGCTATGGGCCAATTTTTTCTTCGATAGTTTCCTGTATAATGTGACTAATAAGCGTTGTATTTTTGTGAAGGTAAAAGATTTAAGCTCCGAATTTTCTCTGACACTGCCACTATGAAAGGATCATCTTCACTACCTGATAAATTTTCACTACAAACTTTGATCGTAAACCACGCCTGTCTCTGAATTTGACTATCCAGCTCCTGCTAATTACGAAATTATCTTTCCCATATATTTGGACATAAAATTGTTTCACTTTTGTTGCCAAAATCTCAAAAATTGAAGTGTGCCGTGAAAGTTGTCCGCAAACCAATCGAAGAATAACTTCCCATTTCTGGGTGGTGTGTCTACTTTTGCCGGTTCAAACAGTTTTCATCAAATCTACAATTGAAATAAGTACAAAGCAGTGTGTGAAAATAGTGTCCATAATGCTTACCTTTCGATTTTCTTTGTATTCCTTTTTTATCAGTAATTGTTGCTTCGCCGACATGGTATTCAACAGCCATATTTTCCACTAAATCCACGGTTCAGTTTCTGAAGTATTTCCGACATTTCATCCAAAGTTAGCACTTCATGTTGCATCTGAGACTCATCTTAATGATAATCCGCGGCGAGCTATGTGTATATATAGAAATACGCAATTGATGCAACACAACGTCATCACTGTGTCAGATGAATCAGTACTAAAATGTAGCTTATACATATCCCATAAACGTGGGTTCCTGATTACAGCATACATAAAAATTGAAATTATGTATTGAAATGAATTTTCGGCTCGTATTACTAGATTATTTGACTTATTGGAGATTTGGATTAACAAAGCTGTACTGTACCTGGATTTATTTAAACAAAAAAGAATTATATATCAATTATTTACGAATTTAATTTACTAATTATTGAAAAAATAAATAAATGTATGAGACCTGAACTTCTTCTATCCCTGACTTTAGGATGAAATTGTTTCATACATCATCTTTTCGTACAAACTTTTTGTACGAATGTGATCGCATTTCTTGTTATTTGATGGGGCTGTTGGTATAGCATATGAAAGTAGTTCAAATGTGAATCTGAGCTTTAGTAGTGTTACAGTACCTGTAGTATCTCTTAGTGCGTAAGAGCGAAGAGGCCACTAATTGTTCCATGACTTTGACTAGAATAGACTGGCATAACATACTGATATTTGTAAACAGTGTAAAAGTGGCTATCAACACCAGTAACGCGGAATTAACTGATATCATAGCGTGACCCCTTAATTTTTATCTAGCAAACATGTTAAAGTTAGTACAATTTTCCAGCAATTGCAAAAGCAGACTAAAGTGTTTAAATGGCAAAACTTCTTTTACGATTATCGAAATGAAGTACAAAACCTAACTAAACATCGTCGTCTACGTATTATCCAAATACAGGAAAACATTAAGAGCATTTAGGATCTCGAAATTGAAAAAAAATTTGTGCTCGGTGGGTTCTAAGATCAAAACGCTAAACGTTGTGAAATTTTTCGGACTTTTGAGCTGATGTCAAAAGACTGGCATGGTAAGTCTTGGGTGCATCAATACAGACCTGCGTCAAATCATTTGACTAAAGAGCCGATTTTTTAAAATGAAGATTATCCAGTTAAAGACAAAACTCGTTTGTCGATGGGAAAACTTTTCAAGACTTAGGGATTCCAAGGAAATTGATTTTCTTCATTAATAGCTCGCAAATAATGCTACCTACTTTAACTAACTCTTAATAAAAGAACGGCGATACACCAGTTAAAACAATGCGGGATTCCGTTTCGTAGTGTGTCAAAACAATTTACAAAAAAGCACAAAATTCCAGATTTTCATTTTGATATTCTTAGAAATCCGTCATATGACCAGACTCATCACCACGGGATTATCATGTATGTGGGTCATTAAAAAAGACGTGAGAAAAACTATACCCACTACTATATTCTTCAGGGCTTCCGGGCTGGAACAGCGTCAGTGGTATAACTGCCAACGTTTCGTACCCACTCGTATGGGACATCTTCGGGGCTCAACTACTGCTACTTTCTGTCGCACTGAAACTGCAGTTTTAGCGACAGACAGTAGCAGTAGTTGAATTGAGGAATAACGATCAAGAGGATCCTTAAAATATGTTGCCTTCGGATATTATTTACACTACACCAATTGAAGAATTTCCCATTTAATTATTCTCAAAGATTATCTTTCATTAGTTTTGTGGCTGTATCAAGTATATCTATGGCTGTAGTTTTGTACTCAAGTAAAATTATAGAACCAGGTAAACTTATTTTCATTGGCTTAATTGAGATAAAGTGCGAAATCTCTTAAAGAGAAACTACAACTAATGTTTTTATATTGTACTAAAATGCTACATTACAATTAGCCTCAATTGACAAGAAAATAATTTTCCCTTGTTACCCGAAATTACACTGTCACGCGGCCTCATGTGTAATACTCACCAAATATTATTTATTGTGCATTAATTTATTATACAACATAGATGACCCTTATTAACATTTTGATAAAAGATAGCTGATTTATTCTTGTTTTTTACTTACTTCTAGGGTAACATATTTATTTTCCCTGCGGATTAATGAAATTATGAAAGCAAAAAGCAGAAAGTTGGTAACACATACGTATGACATCGCACTGTTGTTTAAGTGCTAAATATGAGAAGAAAACAAAACGGCACTACGCTCGCTTGCTAGTTTATGATAATTAGAATATGTTGACCAGTGACTAACACCCATGGATGTAATTTCCGTGAAATATATCTATCCTTATAAAGTAAATACGTAAATGTAAAATATTTTCGAAAGTTCAGAATGGAAATTCAATTACTGTGTGTATAAAACAAACATGTATGGCATAGTTATTTGTCATCAAGAAAATACAATAGTGATTTACGTACCCAGTATTTTACACTTTAGATACCGTACTTGGTTGAAAGAATGCGCAAAACTTAACTCTACTCCCTTTGCATAGAGAAGAACAATAGTTAGAAACAATAAACGCATGTTTTATTCGTCTATGGATACCTAGCGTGGGTTTCGAGATTTATATGCCTTTGTTCATTTAAAGGACACGACAAACGTCGTCGAAGTACTTTTTTAATTAACATATTAATTTTTTCGGCGTTTAGACTCACAATCAAATGAATATAAAATGTTAATTTATCGTTTAGGAAGAGTGTGACTTTTGTGAGTGTGGCGCTGTGAGCACTGCTGGATGCCGTGTTACACTGGTTCTTATCTCTGTACCTTTGACTACT
Organism: Dermolepida albohirtum; assembly: GCA_031893035.1. Classification (NCBI taxonomy): domain Eukaryota; kingdom Metazoa; phylum Arthropoda; class Insecta; order Coleoptera; family Scarabaeidae; genus Dermolepida; species Dermolepida albohirtum. The sequence goes on along the minus strand of JAVIWB010000909.1, from coordinate 80,712 downwards.
ACATGTTGAATATTTTAATACATTAAAAGTTTTAAAAAATCTGTTGTCTTAATTTGATGTCACGTCTTATGTAAAACGTTTATCAAGACGAAAAATACATGCTGTTTTACAGTTGGCTTATAACACGCATTTGCATAATTCACATAAAATTTTTTATATTTTTACCATCGGAAACTGTCGATATTTTACTATCTGCTATTACCGATATTATCTAGGGACTTTATTAGTGTAAGTTTAAAAAAATAAGAAATTGTATTGCGTGATATACGACTAATTATTAACAATGAACCACTAGCTTATTCCTTTATAGAAATTTTTTCTTATAAAAGTGTCAGTTTTATCAATTAGCTCTTTCTCATAAATGTCATCCCACATACATATTTACGTAAAAGGATTTGGAAATTCTTACTGAAAGTGTCTTCTAATTAAAAGAATTTCTACTATATTGTCTGCATACAAAATGTCTAGCATGGATTTCAAAAAGTAAATTAAGCAAAAGTTTCATAACAATAACTATTCATATGAACTGAATCTAAGAATACACTTTATTGAAACATTCATATTGTTATAGGCACATTAACTACCAGATTGATGCATACAAAGTGTCAAATTTAATGAGTAAAATTTAAAATTAGTTTCTAAAACAAAAACTTCCATTGAACGAAATAATTTCCATTTTGTTGAACACAATTCCTCCAACCAGTGAATAATAATTGTTATTTAAAAAAATCTGGATTTTCTGAAGATTTCGATGAGTCTTCTAAATTCTACTGTTTCTTTTTGAAAAGGCTCCTTGATATTAAAATAAATAGGTAAATAAATACACTACCGAACTTAACACATTGTTGACCGGTCACGAGTTAACTCGTGTTTTCATACCCAAACGTTGTTGACCAATCACGAGTTAACTCGTGATTGTACTTGCATTAGCAATTTCAATTTATGAAACCCGGGGCAATATAGAATACTGCGAAAGCTTTGTTCATCGTGTTTAGACGTGTCCCTTTTATTATACAAAAAAATTATTTTTCTAAATATTCAGATTTTTATAACAATTTTAGTTCTGTAAAAATTGCAACCATGGCAGATCGTGATAGCGAAGAATTTTTCAATGAATTACACGCGGATGACTTATCTGATTGTCCGAGTGATTTAAAAATAAATTGTAGTGATTAGGAAAGTGATAGTTTATCGGAAGACAGTTATGAATCTGAGATTAAACCAGCAAAAGTCGATCGCTCGGACCAGTATTTGGCAAACAGCAGCATCTTTAGAAAAAGTGTGAAATGGTTTAAAAAAGTTGCATTCTTTTTCATTAATTGTACTTTGTATAATGCATTTAAAATTTACTGTAACATAGATTCAAAAAAATTCTATTGGAAGTAGCTAGGGAATGGATAACTGTAGATTCAAATGAATGCAGCTTCGTACCTGGCACTTCTTCGCGTACTTCCAAAAAGGCTCTGTACAATGATCCACCTTTCAGGCTGTCAGGACAACTAGAAGACCACGTTTTAGAAGAAATAGTCACCGGTGTAAAAATTAATCCAACTAGAACGTGTAGAGTATGCTCTTCAAAAGCGGAGCGAAACAAGATATATTTGCAAAACCTGCTGTGTACCATTACACGTAGATGATTGCTATACGGCATATCATACTAAAAAAAAAATATTAAAAGTTATCTAAAAGATTTGTACAACATTTCATTTCAATTCATTGTGTATGAATAAAGTTTATTGAAGGCTATTTATATTGTTTCAGTTCCACATTGAATTACGAAATAATAACCGGTGACATGAGATAGCTTCAGCGTAAAATTGCCGGTCAACAATGTGTTAAGTTCTCCCATTACACAAAACTATGAATTTATGAAAAGAAATATGTAAAAGTATTACATAGCAATTTTACTTAAAAAACTATTATTTCATACTCAAATACATAATTTTGGATAAATATCAATAGTATTTGCAGATTATTTTAAAAAAATTACAATTTCTTGGAAATAAGGTGACACAATAAATTTTATAGGAACATCCGCCCGATACGAATAGCAACAGGGCGAGTACTTGCGCCGGAGTACTATGTGAATGTATATTTTACAGATTGACAGCTGTTACGCTGTAAATATAATAATTATTGAAGCTACAATATGGCTCAGAATTGCAGAAATGTCTTGTATTGTGGGAAAACCGGTCGAACTCAGTAACAGCCTTGAACGATAGTCTGACTCGATATATTCAACAGTGCAAACGAATGTATTACACAGCCTGATAATGCCATGGTAGAAAGCGGTCACTGACTGACGAAGTAACCAAGTATATAGAGAAGTAGCTTCAAATAAAATATAATGTTACCAAAATAGTGCGTACGGTGTGCAAAAAAGATAATAATAATAATAATGACCTTTATTTAAAACAGGCTAGTAGCCCAATAACAGGTAAATGCAAAATTATAAAACTGAGTTTGGACATGTGCGCAATAGATATAATAAAAATAAATGCTAAATCAAAGTAATGTATAAAAGTAAAACAAAAACCATTACAAATACATATACAGTATGCATGCTAGGCAAACAAATCAACAAATTCATTGGCACATCTGCTCAAAACGTAAACCGGCGTCCTCCTTAGAGCATTAGTCCGCGCCCTTGGCGTCACAAAGGACACATTGCACCTGGAGTTCAGGCACTAAAAAACACAAACGGTGCAGTAGTGAAGGACAGTCAACACTGCTACCGAGTAAGCCACGTAACATTCTACCACAAAGTTCCGTCCTCCTGACATGCAACGAGGACATATTATGCAGCTCCCCCTGCAACACACCCCTCATCGGGTAAGCACCACTAATCCTGAAGATCAGGAATTTGAGAAACTTCCGATGAACACACTCCAACTTTAAGCACTCACAAATATATATCAGAGACCAGACCTATGACGCATACTCCAGTTTACTTATAACATAAGCGTAGTATATGGCCTTCAGTACAACTGGGTCACAGAAATATTTGGAGATGCGGAATACAAACCTCAGCAATTTGCAGGCTTTCGAGCACACACTAGTGATTTGCGGCCGAAAGGTGAGACGAGAGTCAAAAATTGCTCCAAGATCCCTAAACTCTCTCACCCTCCCCAAACTAACATCCCCGATGTGGTACACGGATTCGAAATGCAAAGTAGATCGTGAGAAGGTCATGGTATGGCATTTATCAATGTTTAATCTTAATCCAAACCGTCTACAGCACCCCTCCAGGAAGTCCAAATTTCGTTGCAGGCCACCAACATCCTCAGGGGAACGAATTTCAGAAAAAAATCTTTATGTCGTCTGCATAAGCAAGCGCCGGACAATCAATATGACAAAGAAGGTCATTTATAAGTAGTATAAACAGCAGAAGACCCGAATTAGATCCCGGCAGGAAGCACGTAAATACTGAAGCACATATTAGAAATACGCCATTACATTCCGAATTAAAGTTTGATCTAACAGGCATGTTACTTGCCTGTAGTTTAACATCTACTCGATTAAGAACCATTTTAATAATTCTGAAATAAATATAAGATGTCAATCTCAAATTACCTTGTCAAAGAATGTTGCAGAGAATTGTACCAACTGTGCGCGAAGAAATTAAAAAAAAAATAAAATGTTAATTAGCACATAAAAAACTGCGTGGACGAGCATGTAGAAAACCAGAACTATGTAATAAAGAAGCAATTACGACACTAGTACAAGAAATATTAGCATATGAACTTTCACCAGAGCAACTAGTAATGTTTGTCGGTGAAATGCTCTGTAGACCGAACTCTTAAAAATCACAACGGTACTTTATTACATATTATGTGCAAAATTCAGAGGTAAATAAGTACGAATGTGGTGTTTCGCAAGTCCCCCAAACGTACTCAATGAATTTCACAGACGATGGACTCGTGTCCTTGACTCACCACGGCCAATTCTTGCACGCAAGCGAACCTGGTTAGAGGCAGCGCTTTACTATTATAAATACTTTCAAGAAATAAAGTTCGTTGTTTCACGCTTTAATCCTAGACAAGCTGAAGCTATCAAGAAAAGTTAGACTAAATTTCAAAATAGTCACGTTAAAAGAGATTTGCAAACTGTTTAGGAAAATAACTTGGGACTAGTTGAAGCAATAAAGAATTTTCAAAATCTTTTGGCGTTGTTAGAGGATTCACTGCAAGTAGTGAACGATGTTCGCTCACTGTTATGCGTTGCCTTTTAGAGAGTGGGTTAAAGAACGATACAGATTTTAGCACTCTAAGATAGATATATGATGGTACGTGTACTGATCCCTCAAATAATTTCGAAGAATATTTCAATGCCAACATCACATTATTAGATGTGGACGGGTCGTTTTCTGCAAATAAGCATATATTTCGACAAGTAGCAAAAATCCATAATTTTCATACTGTTTTAATAAATATTGTTCGATTTGTGGGGAGTTTTAGGAGTATTATTAATTATTACCTGTATATTCGCATATATTTTATACATTATTCCTGTTGAAATATTTGACTTGTAATCACCTCATTTATTTTGGTTCGTTAATTCGGTGCGCATGGTACTGTGAGAAAGTTTTGTTTCCACTTAATTCTGCGTTATCTGTTGTGAAATGGCAAAAGGAATAAAGTTAACCCTTGAGGAAGGATCACTGATCATAGCTATGCATAAAATGAAAATTACTACTGAAAATATCAGAATATTGCGTACGGCAAACAAGAATGGAAGAAATTTGTTAACATTGCGGTCGTAGACGCATTGCACAGCTAAGAATAATAACAAACAGTGGAGACAGGTACATTAAAGTGTTATGTTTAAAAAATCTTAATGTTCACCATCGCAAAACAATTGGTGTAACAACAGTTAAATGGTGTTTGGCAAAAGCTGGACTGAAAGGTCGAGTAGCTGCAAGAAAGCCACATCTTTTCGCCCAACATAAGCGAAAGAGGCTTTCTTCAGCATATTCTAATAAAAGTTATGTTGTCAATTGTGTCAAAAGTTTGAGATTCAGTGTAATAAACCCTGGAAATTTGCCTGTCGTCGTGTGGGAGAAAGACTGTTAGATCAGTGTAAAGTGAAAACAATTAAGTGGGAGTGTGTGTTTTGAGGCTAGTCGCGTTAGAAAATTTGTCCAATAACAGAAGGTCTGTTGAAATAATGTATCTGGATATATTTCAGTAATACGAAATTCCAAACATATTGCCAAAATAGTAAAAAATAATGAGAGAGTTAATCAGAAGAAGGAATTCTGTGTTTAATAATAGCTCTCATAGCCCAGACGGTAACTATTGAATTGATATGGAAATTTTTAGAGAGTGAGGTACGTAAAACTTTACCCAGCAGCAAGGTGACTTCTTGAACTGCTTTACGAAACGTTTGAAATAATGCAGAGGATTATCCTTAACATTTAATAGAGCGTAGGCCGTGTATTTGTAACGCTATCGTCAAGGCAAAAGACAGTTATTTTGATGAAAGTAAAATATAATTTATATTAACACTTCAATATTTCTACATTTTATTATCAAGTTATATTAGCGTATGTAATATTTGACTGACGCATCTATTTTATTTCATAGTAACACTATTCTTGTATGTGGTGCGAAAAAATTTATTGACATGTATACTACATCGCTAAGCAGTACCTAATAACAGCACAAACTAATAAATACCAATTATACATCAGAACTAATGTAATAAACTTAAAAATGAAACCAATTTAAAATCAAATATAAAAATAACTGAATAGTATATAATAAAGCAATATATAAAATAGATCAGTCAATCTTTCGCTGTAAAATAAATCAAAACATAAGTGCTTCTGAAACTTTACTGCTGCCACATACTTTTATAATCTTCCCCCTCACTCGAGATGAATGCTTTGTTGGCATATGACTTTTCCAATTTAAATCGATTTATTTTTTCAGTCGTACACTGCAACCTTACAAGCGCCATACTCAAGAGCACTTTTCTTAATAGGAGTCCTCTTATTTAGTTTTTAGATTCTTTTTTCTTAAACAGAATAATAAATTTCTTTAATATTAATGGGACTCTAATTGTTACAACAAACACGGTCGATGCAAAAATTTCTAACGTTTTCGTGGACGAGAGCGTCTTAAAAAAATATTAGGGGTACATCGAAGTTCTTTTAATGTCCTATTATTCTCTAATTGAATAATTTTTGAGTTTGTGCATCTGTGTCGTTTACGGAGAAATAGTAATTGAGAAGAGTACAGCACAAAAATGATTTTTTTGACTTAAATAGGGCCATTTACACCTATCGTTTCTCAATATTAAGGAAGATAACCAGACTCTAATATAGATCGTCTGAACACTTTACAGTATTTGGTAATTAAGTTAGCGCAGACCTAAATTATGATGAATAATTTACATATTATTATACTATTATATTTATTTATCTATTTCAAAATATTCAGAATTTTGCGTCCCCCATTTAGTACTATCGCACCCCTTAAGAGGACGCCACAGGTTGAGCGTCACTTAGCTAAGGAAATTCAAGACCGGAAAATAACATTACGATTGTAGATTGATATTCTTAACAACTGCATGGCAATTCAAAGAAAATTGTTGAACGATTAGAAGCATCGGTTGCACCCTCGTTTATCAACGAAACAATTAAATGGTAATATTCACTAAATACGAGGGTGGTCCCATAAGTACCCGACCTGACCAAGAGATGGCGGTAGTTGTTTGAAAAATACCACTGCATTAGAAAGTACACAACCTATAAAGCATATGTTTCAAGCTTGAAGACGCCATGTTGTTTAGTATTTGTTTGGCAGTCATCAATAGTGAACGTTTTCAGTGAATTTGTAAAAATGTAGAAAATTGGTCATCGTTTACGTGATCCAACACTTTTATTTGGAATGACTCTGCCCAACCGATATAAAAGCTGAACTGGATTCTACTCTGGGTGAGTCTGCCCATTCGTTCAAAACAGTGAAATATTGGGTAGCAGAGTTCAAACGTGGCTCTACGAGCTGCCAAGATGAGCATCGCGGTGGACGACCAAATGAAGTGATGACTCCAGAAATGGTGAAGAGAAGACCACAAAGTGATACTGGATGGATGATCGTCGACTGAAAGTGCGCTAGCTAGCAGGCATGGTAGGCGTTTCAAAAAGTGCGGTACATCGCATATTATTTGAAAATTTGAAAATGAGAAAGCTGTGTGCAAGATGGGTGCCACGTTTGCCACACTCGAGCAAAAACAGTGTCGTGATGATGTTTCAATTGAGTGTTTAGCGAAGTTTCACAGCAACAAAGCAGAGTTTTCGCACCGTTTCATAACCATGGATGAAACATGGGTCCATCACTTCACACCCGAGATAAAAGAACAATCAAAACAATGGACTCAAAATGAAGAACTGGCTCCAAAGAAGGCGAGGACCGTTGCATCTGCAGGCAAGGTCATGGCATCGGTTTTTTGGGATGCGCGTGGAATAATTTTTATTGACTATCTTGAAAAAGGAAAAAGTATCAACGGCGATTACTATGCGAACTTATTACAACGTTCGAGCGAAGATATCAAGCATAAACGGCCGCATTTTGCTAAGAAGAAAGAGCTGTTTCATCAAGACAATGCACCAGCCAAAGTTTTAATTGCTTCTTCATGCACACTATTCGCCAGATTTAGCCCCCTCAGATTATTTTCTGTTCCCAAACTTGAAAAAATGGCTCAGTGGTAAAAGATTTTCCAACGATGAAGAAGTGATGTCGGCAGTTAATGGCTATTTTGAGGAGCAAGACATTTCTTATTATAAAAAAGGTATCGAACTTATTGAACATCGCTGGGAAAAGTGTATATAGTTGAAAGGAGATTATGTTGAAAAATAAATATATTTCTTTCCAAAATTTTTGTGTTTTCTTTGTTGGGTCGGGTACTTTTGGGGCCACCTTCGTATAGCTACTGCTGCCTTCAAATTATGGTGAAAATTTTGTAATTTATTCTGATAAACGTCATCAAAAAATTATAGATAATCTCGGCGCGATTTATTTGTACTAGTAAGCATTTTCTTTTACACCTTATGTATACCATTTCTTGCTTCCACTGACTTTTAATTCTTGTATGGACGACGTGTAATTTAAATTAAATTTATCGAATGACGCACTCTTTCTAGCCGTTCGTTTTATCTTGCCCGTAGTAAAAAAATCTCCATCGATGATATCAAAATAAACTCACTTCATAAATGACAATGGCAGTATAGTAACAAAACCACAAATACATATTAAAGGAATTTATATTCTTTACAAACGCGAATAAAATTCTGACTAATCCCCATGGTGTGATCGATGAATACTGAACAAAAAAACAAATAAATACCTACTGAGGTTCTAGTAATACAACGGATGAATTAGCAATTTTAAACTACAAACTCTCATCAAAATGAAATTCCTTACGCTACTACTCTACGTTCAGAATACAATACCTATGAATATATGTAGGTATTGCCACAATACGCACGTGTAATTATACAGAACCTCCTTACAATTTGCAATGGAATACGTACTTACGTATGTACGTTTGTATGCTGTTCACATACACACATAATAAATACAAGTTCTTGGCACAGCTGACTCGTCCATTGTGTATGTGTGAAAGAAAACAGGCAACTCGATGTGTATGCAAGAGAATGTCATCGTCGCCTCAGTTTCTCGTGACTCCGCTGTAGATTCCTCTCCTCACCCATCCATTCTTAATTGATTTCACAGCTATTCCATATAAAATAGCTTCTGTCTGTTCTCGTATTGATTTATTACGACTGACGAGTTTGGTGTGTCCCCTCTGATTATGGAAAATAGTCTTCAGAGTATAGGTGTTATGGTGTAAATTATAACACAAATATTTTTAGATGAATGTATGCAGATACGTAGCCCGCATACATGAACGAATTACCGAGGTTTGGAAGAAAAAGAGGACCCGGAATTTCTGTGTCTGTTCTACGCATTTATAGGTATTTGTAAAGCATTCTAATAAGAAGAAAGAAAACTCGACACACACACTTTGAAATAGTAATAATAACCACATGTCATTTAGTTCGACAATGGAATTTTGAACGAAAATTAGTACTCTTATATAATCTGGGTCATCGTAAGACAGATTATATTTAAAAAAAATACATATATCGACGTACAAATAACTTTTAAAAAGACTTTCATGATATATAATATTTATATGATGAATATTAATTTAATTTTTAAATATTTAATTATTTGGAGAGAGTCAGCTTCCTATGTGTCGTGAGTGGCGAATAAAAATATATGCAGGTGTATATATTGGGTTGGCAACTAAGTACTTCGGTTTTTACTGATAGAGAGTGTTGCTTTATTTTTTGTATAACGTATGTTAGTGCTGTACTTTACCGTTTATCGCGTGATACTAGTCACATTGACGTAACTTCAGAAACCAGTAGTGCGTGATTTTTATTAAAGCTATTAGTTGTGGGTTAATTTTAAATGGAGTGCAGAAACGAACATTTTCGACATATTTTACTATTTTATTTCCGTAAAGGAAAGAAAGCTGCTGCGGCTCACAAAAAGATATGTGAAGTTTATGGTGCTAATTGCTTAACAGAGCGCACGTGTCAGAATTGGTATAAAAAATTCCGTTCTGGAGATTCTTCCCTCAAAGATGAGCAACGTTCTGGTCGGCCTACTAAAGTTGATGATGACCAAATCAAAGTCATAATTGAAGAGGATCGTCATCTAACTGTTCGAGAGGTTGCGGAGAGGCTACATGTATCGCACACAACAATTGAAAAACATTTAAAATGTCTTGGGCTAGTTAAGAAGCTTGATATTTGGGTACCTCACGAATTGAAAGAAATTCATTTAACACAAAGAATCAACTTTTGCGATATGCACCTTAGACGAAATGAAACCGACCCTTTCTTAAAAAGAATCATCACTGGTGATGAAAAATGGGTCCTGTACAGTAACATAGTTCGAAAACGATCATGGAGCAAACACGATAAACCAGCTCAAACCACATCGAAAGCTGAATTGAATCCAAAAAAGATCATGCTATCAGTTTGATGGGATTACAAAGGTGTTGTGTTTTTTGAGCTGCTTCCAAGGAACCAAACGATCAATTCTGATGTTTACTGTCAACAATTAATAAAACTGGATGAAGCAATCAAAGAAAAACGGCCAGAATTTTCAAATCGGAAAGGTGTAGTTTTCCACAAAGATAGTGCAAGGCCTCACACATCTTTGGCAACTCGTGGGAAACTATTGGAGCTTGGCTGGGAAGTGATGCCACATCCCCCATACAGCCCTGATCTAGCACCATCTGACTACCATTTATTTCGAAGTTTGCGGAATTCTTTGAATGGTAAAACTTTCACAAATGACGATGACCTTCACTCGCACCTGGTTCACTTTTTTGCTAAGGACCAGAAATTTTATGAGCGCGGAATCATGCAGCTGAAAGAAAGATGGCAAAAGGTCATTGAGCAAAATGGAAAATATATAATTGATTAAAAAGTATTCTTTGTTTAAAAGAAAAGTGTTTTATTTTATACTACAAAACCGAAAGTACTTAGTTGCCAACCCAATAGATTTGTTGTATAGGTTTATTATTAAATTAGAATATTTGATAAATCATCTACAGATCTTTACGAGAAGAACTAGAAAAAAATTTACAAAAATAGAACAAAGCGTCTAGGTTTTTTTGACAATTTTATCTTTCAACGTTATCTCCTACAGCACCATCTGTTTCACAACAACTTTATTTCTTCAAAAAAAATATGCCAGTGTAAAATTTCATCACGATGCGCTTTCTCTAATTTTCAATTAAATAAGAGTCCAGCTCAAAGTAGTTACACTCACGAAGAATGTGTTAAATTTTGTAGCCTTGTGAATTCGGGCATTTTCGCGAAGAAAGAGGACATCTTGCGACGCAATCCTGGATGACTAGTCAACATATTACTGTGGGATTTGTTAAACTTTGACTGTCTTATAAACTCGTGCATTTTTACCCTAAAGAAATTCTTTATGATACTAATCTGAGCGTTTTTGGTTAATAAGCATAAGTAGTTTTGTTAACGTAGTTAACAGCTGTTATTGTAGTTCTCTTTGGCATATATTTAACAAAAATAACCGCTTCTTATTCCCAAAAGACGATAGGTCGTCTACAATGGATTTACGTCCCCACTGACACTGTTTTGACAAATACTTTACTTTATCCCCATAGACTGCAATCATTCGTTCGTCGTCTTGCGGATTCTCACTTCAGGGATGATATCCATAAATTAGATCATTGGCACAAGTGTTTTGAGGTTCAAGCAGGTTGTACTGAATAATGCAATGTATTCCAAACCATATAATCGTGTTTTCCTTATTGATTGACAAAACTTACTAAACAACCTGACATATATAGGCCATCTGAACTTGAGCTCTTGTTTTTATATATTCCTCTCTTCTTATTTTGCATAGAAGTTGTAGGTTTTAGAAAATAATGATCTGAACTGCACTCTCTTGTCACCTCCTTTGTTCTGAAACCAATAATATTGATTTTCAGTTATTGCCAAGTGATGTGGCAGTCTGTGATATCTTAAATATTTTATTTTCTGTTCCCGGATATACATATGTATCCTTTTCTGTTGGAAAAGTCCTTCCTGTATTATTAAAAAGTACTGTTTACAAAGTTCTATAAAGCCGTACCATTATCGTTCAGTACATTTCCTACATATCCTCTCGTTATTGCCTGTCTTTTCTTTATGTGAACCCGTCCATTAAAATCACATAAAATGATTTCTTTCGCTGTTTCCTAAATTATTGATAATTTTTTCCAATTTCGAAGAGAATGTCTTTTTTATCTGCATGGTATCATGTGTTGGGGCAGAAATTCCTATTACAATTAATTTTCTCTTTTTCGTGTGTCTTTAACATAATTATTCTTATATATTTCTTTTTAATAACCATAGAAACTCCTGCATTTGCTTGTCTTGCTGTCTTTACACCCACGCAGAAATATGTATGAATATATATATATGTATATAATGTATATAATAGTCGTCTTTCAGTTCGTTCCCATCTCCTTTCTTCTTTGTCTCACGTAAAACCTCAATGATCATGTCATAATTACCTAGTTCCCTGAAAACATTTCCTTCCTCTGTTATGATTCCCTGTACGTTCCAACATCCTACATTCATGTATCTTTTCCGTCGCTATGTTCCTCATAGTTTTTTGATTCCTCCGATATTAGAGGCAAAGTATCTGAATGTTTTGCTTTAAATAGAAATCGTTAAAATTTCGAAAATCGTTAATGAATGGTCAATGAGTTGCATGTCATCGTGTTTTTATTCTGTCAAGAATGAACCTAAATTTCTGGAAGTGAAAAAGCTAGGAGAAACATGAAGAGAAGTGTGTAATGCTATTTTAGATCATTTTGAATTGTTATTTTATGTATATACAGTCGAATAGTAACCATTTGACCGTATTTGGCGTCCTAAAAAACTTTCATTTTTCTGTAGTTTTCTTCATTTTGATTTACCTAAATTTTAAAATGATTTGTTATTAAACAGTAAGAGTATTGTATAGAATTCAAGGAATAGTTCATATTATTTTATTAGTCGTTCTCTGTTAACGTTTAATTTTTTTGTCAGCGATTCTACAGTATTCCAAGCATTAATAATAAAACTTCATATTCTCACAACATTCGGATTTCACGCGTAAGAATATTCGAAGACGTTTTTGTCAAATTATGTATAATACTTGAAATGACAAACAAGAAGACACGCAAGAAATACAAAAATGGAAATGACTGAAATGAAAATTAGTAAATTAATTTTTCCATTGTCGAAATAAATCTAATTCAATATCTCTAAATAACTTTAAGGAAAAAATAACAATCCCGATAATAAAGCTTTTGCTATGGTGTTTTCTTTAGTGTTACATTTTCTACAGCACAAAAATAACTAGTCATTATTGTCTGGTCAGCCATGCTTGACAGTAAAGTTCATTTTCAAATGATCTTTTCGGTTAATTCTATATCGGACGTTCTTGTACACGTTAGACTAGACGTCTGCATAATCATTTTTCGATCCGGTTAAAATTCGAAGAGCGCCAACACTGCAGCATTACTATTCAATAGATGTAATAATAAATCAGAATCAATCGCGTTGCCATGCGAGAACATAGTTTATCTTGGAATAACATGTTCCTCGAACGTTCGAGGTGACACAGCCCGTAAAGCATTAAATAAGAGTGAATTAACGCAATAAACATGTGAAATGTGTAAGAGGACACATTACGTGACGTACCAAAATAATTAGGCAATTTGTATGAGCTGATGGTGGTGCCATCGCAGCATACATACACACATACACGTACATGAACTCAAATACAGCTGGATGTTTCAACTTTAACCGTTCGTATATTTAAATTACCGATCATATAGTGTAAGCACTGTTTAAACGAAGATCGAACCGCGATAAGGGTATTGAAATGTTTTCCCGGCCCACATATTCTATATACATGATGACTTCGAAAATTTTGGGAGGCGCATTTGGAAGAATTCTTATTTAATGCATGTACATGAAAGCCCACAGAATAAAGTACATATTGAAATGGTTGTACAGGAAGGTAGTCCTAAAAGGTACAAGGTCTTGTGTTAAATCTCTCTCAATTTAAATATGTAAGTATATTAATAGGTTTACTTTATGTTCTATTTATATTAACGACATGGAAAATAAAAATACGTAGTATAAATATTTTAGATCGAAAGTAATGTTAAACTTCGTTACTTTATAGGATGATGAAACTCATTGTTGATTTTATTTTTTTGATTGTAAATACATAACCCTGAATACTTACTTCTACACCTTCAGAGTCTTTTAAAGATTTATCCACTTGTCCTGGATTAATGTCGTCGTATTTCTGATTTCTTATTGCAATCGCTTTTGTCTCTCAAAACGCTTTGTCTTTGAATGAAGAAGCTTTACTTGTCCCTTATAAAATTTTATATAAAGTACTAGGATGTAAAAGCTGCGAAGGACTAATTCTACCAGTTGCAATTGAGATTGTACGAACTATACTTATAGATAATTTTGTCAAATAATTACAGTCCATACCTCTATCAAATGATACTGTTGCCCGTCAAATTCATAATATAGCTGAAGATGTAGAGCATATGTGGGCAACAACCAGCTCCGGCCCACTGTAAGATTTGATCGGACCTGCGAGATCTTCGTCGTATTATTTCATGTCTGATATCTATCGCTAAAAATTATGAACACTACTTTAAAATGAACTACGAACGTATTTGCACATTAAAGTTTGGCCCACAACATGTCAAAGGTTGCGCGTACCTGATGTAGAGCGTCAGCTTTTTGAGAAGTTACGTGACAAAATTGTTTTAAATTAAGCTTGATGAGACAACATAGAGCAATAAAGGTGCTTATTCAAGTGCCTGCGTTCGATTTTGTGATGGTATGTCAGCAGTAGAAGAACTACTTCTCTGTAAACCAATGGATCTGAGAGTAACATCACTAGCATTATTAAATATATTAAATGATTTCATAAACGAGGCGTACAATTTGGAAAAATTGTGTCGGAATATACACCGATGGTGTTAATATAATGTCTAGAAGACTCTAAAGTTCACAAACGTTTGTGAAACAATAATCCCCATAGTGTGTCTGGACACTTCGTTTGATTCACAGAGAAGTTTTGGCTTCCAAAGATCCTGAATATTGTGCTTATGACAGTTGAAACCGTAGTAAATTATATCAAAATGAGAATCCTTAATAATAATAATAATAATACTTCAACTTCATGGAGCAAAGGCACATAACTTGGATATGAATGATAAAATTAAGGTCATTTGCAGAAAATTGGAATTGTGGAGCAGATATATAAAGCAAGAAAACCTAGAAATGTTTGCAAATATGGATAAATTTGTTGAAACAAGGCCGAAGAGCAGAGTTGTTTTTGTAAACGTGGAAAATCATTTACATATACTTGCAAAGAATTAAAATAGTATTTTTTATTGACGAAAACTTCATAACAAGTTACAGGTGGATTAGTAACCCATTTCAAAATAAGTCTTGCAACTGTCGACGAAGAAATCTTCATAGACTTCTCGATAAGAGGCGAAACCAAAAGACAATTTAGTAATAAATCACTGTTCGAATTTTGGGTAGGTGGGTGATGAATTTTCTGCACCTAATATTTTTTTATAAATACAGTTGAAATTATAAACATTTCTTTGAATATGATTTTATTACAATACATTTTGTTGGTATAGTATAATGAATTAATTTCCTAAAACTTATATAAAATTTTATATACATACATGAAAATAGCAATACAACAAAGACCACAACTGTGCTCAACAAGCTGACGCGATATACTAAATTACTCACCTAGTTAATTCACTCTATGAACTAACAAGATATGACATTGATGCGCCACCTATAATTTGCAGGCCTAGTTTTTTTTTTGGATAAATTGAAGTACTTACTGACAGAAGAAATAATATATAATTGGTGGTGCAAAAGTAATATCATAATTTGAATTGGCTGCAATTTGCAGATGGCGCCAAATGTCACTGCGATTTGACATTTATGATGTGGACATATAGAGAATTAGTTGTTAACAAACCATGGAGCGATAAAAACCTCAAGAACGGAATTATTGTTACCGTTTATTTGACAAATTTTCAATCTGTTGCCTTAGCGAAGAGTGAATTTCGTCATCGTTTTCTTCGTCGTCGTGTCCCGTCTGCTCGAAAAATTAAGCGTTTGGCTGAGCGCCTCGTGCAAACTGGGTCCACTATAAATGTCCCAAGAAGTGCCTGGTAATGCTCGTTCGACCGAGAATGTCGCTGCTGTTGCCGATGACGTCAAAGAGAATCCACAACATCAACGAGACGACAATGCACACAATTAGGCATCAGCAGACGTTCGTTGCAACGAATTTTGCTGAAAAATTTGAAAATATTCCCCTCCAAAGTGCTAACTGTTCATGAGTTGCTGCCTGCTGATCGTCGGACAAGGTTAACTTACTGCCATACTCTGTTAAACTTGGTGCAAGAAAATAAAGATTTCGTATCAAAAATCATAATGAGCGACGAAGCCCATTTCCACTTAAGTGGTTATGTTAACAAACAAAATTTGCATTTCTGGGGCACAAAGAATCTGCATGAGATGCATGAGGAGCCATTGCATCTCCTCAAAGTGAAAAAGTGATTGGCCCTTATTTTCTTGAAGACGCCGATGGCACCATCGTAACCGTAAATGGCGAGCGTTACAGGTAGATGCTAAACGAGTTTCTTTTGTCGCAAGTTGCAGCATTGGATCTCGATCATTGTTGATTTCAACGGGACAGAGCAACAGCTCACACAGCTCGGGCAACGGTGGAGATTTTCAGACAGCAATTTCAAGGTCGAGCGATCTCCTGTTTTGGACATTTGAACTGACAGTCCAGATCGCCAGATCTAACAGCACCAGACTTCTTCCTTTAGGGCTTTTTAAAATCTCGCGTTTACCACAACAAACCACAAACCTCGCAAGTCTTGAAAGCTAACATTGAAGAAGAAATCGCCAATTTGGAGCCAGATGTTTTGCGAGCTACAATTCAAAATGCTGTAAAACGGGCGCAATTGTGCATCAACTCGGGAGGTGGCCCTTTGAGCGATATAATTTTTTCCTATTAATGTCATCAATTTTACACTTTCGAATAAACTATTTATGAAAACAGAGCTTTTTTTTCAATTATAACAAAATGGCAGCCAGTTTGAATTATGACATTACTTTTGTGCCACCCGTTATTATACATTTTCTGGAATTACTTTATATCATTTATATTGTGGGTACTGTATTACTTTGAATGTGACTCATTGTAAGTACTTGTACACATTCTAGTCATACGTTTCCAAAATAGGACGAAAATTATGTGTTTTATATGTAACGCGGAATTCTTGTTTTCTTTTTACACTATTACATCCCATTTTTAATTAGTATTGTAATTATAACTAATAGAGCTTCGCAGCATGAATTTTTGAATAATTGTGATCTTTTTAATGATATTTCCATGCATTTCTCTATAACTTTCATTCTGCTTTGTTTTCCTAAACAAAAAGACTCTTACACCAGTCTTTGACGGCAGTGAGAAATTACTACTCGTATTAATTAATATTACATTCGTCGCACAATACTATCTCACTTCATCGTATATGGTGTGCTTTAAAAACAATGCTGCTTTATAATAGGGCAAAAAGGTAAACTTCTCGAAACCAGGTAGGAGACAATACACACGATTATACAAACAGTTCTCTGCAATAACAACAATGCATCACTTCATGCTTTATCAACAATACAAAAGGTACGAATCTATGAATGCACATAAATATTCTTGTGTGAAATCGCTATTTTTATAATGAACTTTAGAAGAATTTCATATATGTACATGTTTTAATAAGAAAATTTATAATACCAACAAAATGTACTGTAATAAAAATTATATTCAAAAAAGTTGGATTTATAAAAATATATTAGAAAATACACATCTGCTAACATATGTAGTTATTTTTGAGATAAAATTATTCAAGTGTAAATAAATATAAATAAAAAATTTAAACGGTAGTAATATCTATGAAATCACAACGATGGCGTTAAAATAATATGTACAGAATGTGATTAACCCTCCGTTACTATCGTCTGGGTGGATTTCACCCAAAAGGCTGAACTTTTAAGTAAATTATATAATTTTCTATGAAAATCGTCCCTTTATTATAGTGTTATCCACCTTTGAATGGTTTTTTATGTTTAGAAGTACATTCTACTACATTAATCCGAGATTATATTTATATAAAATTTATTTTAAAAAGAGCTTGGGTGGTTTACACCAGCGATAGTAATGGCGTTTCATTTTTTGGAGTGTTTTATACCCATTGATAGTAACCTTGAACATAGTTTTATCGATTACTTTGAGTGAAAGTCACAGTTACCCACTGTGTACTAATTGTTATCAATCAACACATTCAGAATTGACAAACAACTGCGAAAACCATGATATGTTTGATGGATTTGATGAGTGACTACAATTTTGTTGGTACTTAGTTCAATTTTTACGCAAAATTTTACTTTGTTTACAAAAATATTATTAAATAACTTTATTTTCTTTATCTTTTTAGCTTTCGAATTCAGTAATCCGCAGAGGATTTGCTTAAAAAGTTTTTTAATTATCACTAGAATTACATAATCCATTTAATATAATTTTTTTGTTTCCTTTTTTTAATGAAATGTTAATAAACGACATTTAAGTTGAAATAAAATAATAGATTTATGACTATAACTAAATTTGTTCGGTATTTTAGTGCTCTTTACTTCAAAAAATTACATTATATGTATATTTGAATTTGGCAGTTAAGAAACGCAGACACTTTAAACGCATGGGTGGGTTACACCCAATTATAGTAACGCAGTAAGTGAAATATACTATAGTGATGGATGAATTTATTTTTTTATTTAGTTCTGATGTTTACTGATGTACACTACCATCCATATTAGTTTGGCCAGATAGTGAAATTTAGAAAACTTTTCTAAAAAATATTCTAATTGCGTCCAAATATAAATCCTTTGCGAGATTTATAATCAATGGTAGACAAACATAGATATCTATTAGAGCACCTACAAATAACTATTATATTTTATGACTGGCTGTGATAATTCCTGAAATAATCCGTACCACCGATTATATTTAAGAGAATATTGCAAGCAAAAAACTTGCGAAACTTACCTACCCTTACCCAAAAGAGTCTTGTGTATCGAAATATGGATTAGTTTTCAAATAAACTTGCTAGCGTGCGCATCACTGATAAGACCGTATTTTTTATGTGAACTTCTTAAAATGCCGAAAAGAAAACCAATAAGTTTAGAAAATCGTTCTGTAATTATTGCTTTTCATCAAGAAGGTTATTCGGTGGGTCAAATTTCTGAAAAGACACATGTTAATATATCAACAGTTCGTGATATCATTCGGCGACATCAATACACGGGCAGCTTAGGTCGTAAGGAAATAACCTCTCACGCTGACGATGAGCTTATAAAATTGCTGAGTAAACGATGGGCAGAAACACACTGAGACTGGACACTGGATGACTGGAAAAGGGTCCTATGGACTGATGAAAAAAAGTTTGAAGTGTTTGGATAATCGATGCGTGTTATTGTAAGAAGAATATATAATGCCAATCGTCAAACAAGGAAGAAGTTCTGTGCTTGTTTAGGGCTGTTTTTGCTACGCCGCCATAGGGGACTTGAAGAGATAGAGGGTATTTTCTGAAAGGAAGATTATTTAGAAATATTGTAAGAAAATGCAATACAGGGCTACGTTTAATCGGCGAAAATTTTGTGTTTATGCAGGACGACGGCCCCAAACACTCAGCAGTAATGGGTAAGAATTTTTTAAATAGTGATCAAAACAAAAATACCTTATAAACAATAATATGGCCACCGCAAAGCCCCGACTTTAAACCTCATAGAACTGTTATGGGGTGAATTGGACAGGAGGGTCCTGAACAAATCAATTGTGGAAAATATTGCAAGAAGAATGGAATAGTATACCGAATATAGTTCTTGGAAAACTCATGAAAAGGGACGCCTCGAATTGCTTCGCGCAAAAGGGGTTTCTTTGACGAACAGAATGTTTAAGATATCTTCGTTTATTTAATATTAGAATTACTTTCATTTTGATTATTATACCTTATAAACATCCATAAACAATAATGCAATAAAAAATTTAAGTTTTGACATAAATTAGTTTAACTGTTTTCCCTTTTTTTTTTATTTGAGTGTCCGAACTAATATGGACAGTAGAGTATGGTAATTTACAGTTTTCCTTACTAGCTAAAACAATTTTGTAAATTATTGGTGACATTGCTATCTTTAAACAACATTTCAAAATTATGTAGACTCCGTACGCGATAAAATTGAAAACAATATTAAATCCGACTCAAACAATACAAAGATGTGGTTATGTGTGGATCATACTGCAGATTGTAAAATAAATTCTGTTGTTAAAGTTGTAGTTAGAATACCAGAACTCTTCAAGCTATCAGTGACATTGTTATTAACAAGTAAAAGAGAACTAAAGCTTATTATGACTTAACTCCCAAAGTAATGCCCTACTGAATTCTCAAAAGTATACACGGTATTTCATTAAAAATGAAAAAGTTGTCGTCATTTACAACTAAACCGGAAGTCTGATCCGAATATAAATATACTCATCAAATCCCATACTTGCATTTAGTTAAATATGGATAATTCTATTCAAATGTAAGTAGCCGAATTAAAGATATTCGAATGGATCCATACATTTATCTAACCCCCTGTATATACATACATCAGTAAAATCAAATACAGTTGGCTATTGGTATATCCATACGATGTACATACATATATACTTCTAGTTATACATTTTGATGAGTTTTTCTCAGTAAATGATGTGTTTGAAAGATAACGAGAACCAAAAACGGAATTTTAACAGAAAACCTGTTCAACACAACGCGTAAACAAATGACTGCAATAAACAGAACACAGCTGGAATCAAAATAATTAATTTAAGTCAATTAAAACGAAAGTATAGGTCGTTACGAGAGGTATTGTAAACCATTAACAGACGTATTATCTAAGCCAACACAAGAATCAATACATTCTCATTGAAATATTGTCAATTATCTATTCATTTCGGCAGCTTTCTGTATTGGAACCCGTTACTGAGTTCAAGTCTTACAAAATCACCTTGTCGAAACCTTTATGAAGTTTATCTTGCCAAATGGTTCATTTGTTATAATTAATCCGAAAGAAGTCGTTTGAGTGTCGTTAAGGCAATATTCTAAGATTAACATTTGCTAAAGCTTACTGTGAATTAAGCATACATATATCTTACATATGAACTTAAGACATTAAATATGATTCTATAATAATTCGTAAACACAATCCTAAGTAATAAATACCAGTGACATATTTAAGAGCCTGTTTAGTATCGAGAAGGAACTGCACATAATACTTCTACATAAATTGTAGAGGTTTTTATGTTTATTAAGTTTAAGGAATGTGGTAATGACCATTTCCACATTTTCAATAATTCAATCATAATCAAATAAATGTGCTTAATCTGCTTCTGGGCTTCCGGGCTGGAACCGCGTCACTTGTATATCTGCCGACGTTTAGTACCAATTTGTGTGGGACATCTTCAGGGCTCAACTACTGCACTGAAACTGTTTCAGTGCAGTAGTTGAGCAGATATACAAGTGACGCGGTTCCAGCCCGGAAGCAGATAGCATAGACCACGAACGTAAGTCTACTTTCCAAATTAAATGTTTTTAATTTATTTATAATTATTTCAACTAAAATCGAAACGCCTCGTTTTGTTATTAGTTTTCGTTTCCGTAGTTACACCAGTGAACAGTTTTACACTTTTCGTGCTGTTTATATTTGATATTTCTTATCTTGGTCAGTCGATTTCAAACATTTTTTACAATCAGTAACATGAAGTTACTGACTGCAATATGCCAGGACATTTTTAAAATATATAAGCATTATATATACATATACATACATACCAGTCAAACTGAAAAGTCCCCGGTCTACCATAGTAAAACACAGTTTTTTGGCAAAATTCGATTTTATTATTCAACATAGTTGCCTTCGAGGGCGATACACCGATTATAGCGTTCTTCCAACTTTTCGATACCATTCTTGTAGTACGAATTATCTTTAGCCTCGAAATAGGCCTCAGTTTCGGCGATCACCTCCTCATCTCTGCTAAATTTCTTCCCGGCGAGCATTCTCTTGAGGTCTGCAAACAGGAAATAGTCGCCGGGGGCCACATCTGGAGAGTACGGTGGATGGGGAAGTAATTCAAAACCCAATTCACTTAATTTGGCTATTGTTTTCATTGATTTGTGACACGGTGCATTGTCTTGGTGAAACAGCACTTTCTTCTTCTTCATATGGGGCCGTTTTTTTGCGATTTCGTTCTTCGAACGGTCCAATAACGCTGTATAATAGTCGCTGTTGATGGACTGGCCCTTTTTAAGATAATCTATGAAAATTATTCCATGCGCATCCCAAAAAACTGACGCCATAACTTTTTCAGCTGACTGTTACGTCTTTCCACGCTTTGGAGCCGGTTCATCGCGTGCAGTCCACTCGGCTGACTGTCGATTGGACTCTGGAGTGTAGTGATGAATCCATGTTTCATCCATTGTCACATATCGACGCAAAAACTCGGTTTTATTACGATTTAACAGCCCCAAACACAGCTCAGAATCATCAACTCGTTGTTGTTTTTGATCGAATGTGAGCTCGCGCGACACCCATTTTGCACAGAGCTTCCGCATGTACAAATATTCATGCACGATGTGTCCAACACGTTCCTTTGATATCTTTAGGATGTCAGCTATCTCGATCAACTTTACTTTACGGTAATTTAAAATGATTTTGCGAACTTTTTTGATGTTTTCGTCGGTGACAGCCTCTTTTGGTCGTCCACTGCGTTCGCCGTCTTCGGTGCTCATTTCACCACGTTTAAACTTAGCATACCAATCAATTATGGTTGATCTTCCTGGCGCAGAGTCCGGAAACTCCTCATCAAGCCATTCTTTTGCTTCAACGGTATTTTTTCCCTTCAAAAAGCAGTAC
This sequence comes from Dermolepida albohirtum, assembly GCA_031893035.1. Lineage (NCBI taxonomy): Eukaryota > Metazoa > Arthropoda > Insecta > Coleoptera > Scarabaeidae > Dermolepida > Dermolepida albohirtum. Next base: position 58,037 of record JAVIWB010000909.1, on the reverse strand, counting down.
TTTATCAGCACACGAAATTCTTTTTTTTTCCATTTTTTTAAATAACAAAAGTAGCTTCACTCTTAACGCAATATATCAGTAACTAATGGTCAGATTACTGTCAAATTTTGACACGTTTCGTTTGAAGGTTAGTACTATCTAAAAAACATATGGATTTAATGACAGTAACGCCATCTATGTGTCAGACCGGGGACTTTTCAGCCGACCTGGTGTATAGGCGTAAAGGAATAATTTGAAGAGTCAGACTTGATTCCAAAAGGTGGTGCTAGTTTCGTCCTCTTGGAACATTTTAATTCTGCTATCCTTATAATAATAATAATAATAATAATAATAATAATAATAGCACGGTCACATCCCCCAACAATTGAGTGACAATTATAGAGGACTTTGGAAGCCATGAGTTATTATTACGCCAGTGCTCATGGTGCGACTTAAGATTTTTGTCTGTCAGCACTCTCTTAAGCGAGAAAGAAAAGATATGGGAAACCTTCCCGGAGAACAAGCCATCAGACTCAAACCTGAGACCCCCGCGTGATAAGTCAGTGTGTTACTACTGAGCTATCAGTCGGCTTCTAATGGTGTACAAGATAAATTTTGTTAATTTCTGATATTTCATTTAAAAGTCAGAGCAATGTTAATAAAGCGTGTAAATGGAAACTAAAATACACAAACCCACAATCTGTGATGGAATCCAATATATATAAGTATATAAATATTTTAAACTCAATTCATCTAAAATTTTGACCCATATGCAACAAAGTGCCATGACAACGCTCTATTGAAAACCACAGTTAATCGCTGGGTTGCGCTACTCAAATATGATGTTAATATGAATTCACGCGCAACCAGCACCATCAAAAATTGCAGTAATTACCAATAAATTTAATTAATTGACATGGAAAATATCACATTTTACAGATTGAATTGGAAACATCCAAGCTCTCAAAAAAGTATGTGCCATAATTCTTAAGTTGTGATAAGGAACGTGCGAGAATGTAAGTGGTAATTGGTAATTAGGTTTAGAAGTATTTAGCAAGAACTGAGCTGATATTTTGTGAAGATTTATTGCTTTACGGTTAACGAAACTTTGCTTCAACTCCTTGTTCCATATTCCTGAATTCAAATGACAATTTCTATAGTGGACACCACATGATAGTCCCCTAAGCAAAACAAAGGTATTTCATTTGCGGGTAGCGTAACGACTATGATCTTTTGGGATTCGAAGGTAGTAATTTTAATAGATTACCTTTCAAACTGTCACTTTACTAATCCAAATGAAGAAAGAAATGTCTGAGAAGCGACTTGAAATGGACCATAAAAAGGTTCCCTTTAATCACGACAATACGTTTTCTGACATCAGTCAAGTGCTTCGCGAAACATAGACGACTTCAGATAGTGCCTTTACCCTATTCGCCACCGAAAGCCAAAACGCACATTGGCTTTCGACGGTACAGATTGCGTAAGGAATTTTGTTTCGTACTGGGTTTTGTCGTAGTTTTTCAGGTAGGGCACTGTTTAATATCTGCTGATGATGACAACTTGCTTGTCGAAACACGTATACAGAATACGAAAATTAATGTAGAAAGGGGTTATATATCAACCTTAAGTGATTAAGTTAATCAACTATAGGCTCCCTCAAGATTACCTTCAAAAATCAGTTTAATTACTGGATTCTCCATTATAATTGCAATAGAATTTGATTCTATTCTTGAATATTTTATTTCGAATATTTACCCAAACAAATCCATATAAAATACAATAATGATAATAATAAATTCAATATACAACATATAAAAAACACGTAACTCACACAAACTCATTTTGATATTTGGGAATTCCCTAACTTTTATGAAGTGCACTGCGCATAAGTGAAATACGAGGGAGCGTTTTTATATTCGCGGAATGGGGGACAAGGGGTGGAAATAAAAAAAACCAAATTATTTTTCTTTTTCAATATATTCACCTGCAAGACGGATACATTTTTCACATCTTTCAATTAATTTATTTATACCCTCATAAAAAAATGATTTCTCTTTATCTGCAAAATACGCCGAAACTGCCTCCTTGACTTCATCATCGGCAGTAAATTTTTACCCCGCAGCTCTTTTTTCATTTTCGGAAACAGGTAATAATCACTCGGGGCCAGGTCTGGGCTGTAGGGTGGGTGATTCACAATTTCGAAGCCCACCTTATGCAGGGCAGCTAACGCAACGCGGCTCTTGTGGACGGGCGCGTTGTCGTGCAAAAGCAGAACACCTTTTGTCAATTTTCCCCGTCTTTTCTCTTTAATGGCTTCTTTTAGTCGCTCTAATATTGAAGCGTAATATCCTCCGGTTATAGAAACACCTTTATCTTTATAATCAATCAACAATATTCCTTCCGAGTCCCAAAATACCGTTGCCATGAGTTTCCCAGTTGATTGTGACACTTTAAATTTCTTGGGAGGTGCTGTGCCCTTTTTATGCCACTGCATGGAGTCTTGTTTGGACTCAGGTTCATAATGATGAACCCAAGTTTCGTCTCCAGTAACAATTCCACTCAATACACCATCCTTGTCTTCATTATAGAGGTCCACGCGAACACTCTACGTGCTGTTGTTTTTGCGGCGGCGTGAGCATTCTCGGCACCCATCTTGCGCTGACCTTAGACATGCCGAGATGATCGTGTAGGATTTTAAAAATTGTTGTATCGGATACTCCAACCATTTCTGCGAGTTGTTTCTTCTTTAGTCAAGCATCTTCGAGTACAATTTGTTCAACTTTTTGGATAAGTGCTGGCGTGGTCACCTCAATGCTCCTGCCCGGCCTCCGGTCGTCTTCAAGGGATTCCCTTCCTTGTTTAAATAAATTATGCCACTTGTACACCATGGTTTTTCCTGGACAAGAGTCGCCGTAAACCAATGCCATCTCATTCATTATGGTCGCGACTGATTTTCCTTGCCTGGTAAGGAACTTTATAACGGCACGATATTCGATTTTTTCCATATTTCACTTTTCACTCCTGATTATGTTACTTGGTTGGCGATAGCTCAAAGACTAACTGTCTAATAACAATGAAACTTCGTATTTATGCTAATCATGAGTCGCTGCACAGGCCACGCCCCCAATGCGCCTACTCACCCCTCTACAACCCGCTCATTCCGCGAATATAAAAACGCTCCCTCGTATAGCTGGAAAATCGAATCCTTTGCACGGATAAGCGACAAGATTCACGGATTATCGAGAAAAAGGCGGCCAATGTGGAACGAATAACCGGGACTTTACTGTATATGTTTACAACGGATTGAATACCTTTATCATTTACACATATATTTATCAGTCACAAGTCAAATTTAAAGTAGTATGAAACAAGTAAAAAATGGGAAATCGTAATCTATTGCAGAATATTAAAAATATTTTGTCTTAATTTGTACGCTTTTATTTATAGTGTGTCAACACCGCATACAACAAATTAAAGCCTATCTAGAACAAATCAATTATTCTAAAAGAAAAAAACTGCTTTTTATACACAACACGCATCAGAAGAAACGCATCGGCTATTGTTTTAGTTCTAAATGACCTCCGCCGTAAAGTTTGTGTCTTTGGTGGGCGAGCGCGTCCCTTTCTAGAATGCAGGTACGAATAGTCTACACCGGAGACGTCCTTCTACATATTTCATAAACCCATTTACCATGACAATGGGCAGGGAAGTTTATGAGAAATTGACTTCGCCTATCCGCCAAAGTGGTAATTATAAAAAAGTAAAGCTAGAATTTTATATTTTCCTTCTCTTTTTTTCCTTGTCCCCGTTCGCGGGCGGCCGGCCCTCTTCCATTTTATTTATTTAAGAACACAGACGCAGTTTTACTTTATGGTTATTTAGAGTCCGCCGAGGAATTTCAATTTCCAGCACCGGCGGTCTTTTGTCAATTTAACTGCGTTAATGTTATCTGTTTGTAATTTGAAAAGGAAGTCGTTATTGTATTCAATATTATATTGAATTTCCCATTGATGTTGTTTCATTATCATATTCGAGAAACGCCATGGCACGCTGCTGTGAATAAATTATTAATTTTACAGATGTACAGTACAAAAACTGTAGTTGTGTAAGCAACAGCGTCAAAATCCGTAATGATTTGCGTTATGGTTTAAAATTTATTATGTGGGGGTAATTAAGTTTTACTTACGTTTTGTTGCGCTACTACTACCAGCCGGATATAAAAGTAGAATAGAAGAATTGGCCAAGAATAAATATTTTTAATATTTACTACAAAGGAATCAACATAATTAAATTTAAACTTGATTTTGTTGAAGGAAAATTCATCTCACAATTAAGCATAATTTAAAAACTTTCTAATTGAATCTTTTAATATTTCAGAATCGTAAAGTTTAAGTTTTAAGATATATTTGTACCTTCCTTTTAACCAGAACAAAATTTTTTTAACCTCCATAATTCCAAGAATTAATTACCAAAATAATATTAATAATAATAATAATATAATTAATGAATTAATATCGAAAGCCGAAGTAGAGAAAATAGTAAAGAGGAAGGTAACGCAAAGTACATACAAAAAAAGCAAGTAATTAGATTCGATAATCATAATTATTAGGTAAAGCGGAAAGTTCTGCCTGTTCCGGTTACAACAAGCTTCAACAAGTATGCGCATATTCATTTGGCGCGTACTTGACTCTCTCCTTTTATCACTGAATGTATACAGTCTGACCTAGCAAATGAACTAAAACGAAGACGATTCATGTTAGTATTAAGTGAGATGCAATCGTGAACCCATGGCCACTGATAAAGTTCATTTAGGCCGCTGTATTTTGTACGAAATCTGACAAGGAAAAAATGCTACAGAAGCGTGTGGAAATTTGTTTAAAGTGTTTGATGAAGGTATAGTTTCTGACAGAGCGCATGAAGATGGTTCGAAAAATTTCGAATAGGTGATTTCGACCTTTCTAATAAGCCACGCTCTGGGCGATCAACGACGACACTGTCAAGATAACAATAGAGCGAAATCCTTTTTTGACAAGATCGGAGATTGCGGAAAGGCTTGATTCAGTTCCACAAACCATTTTGAATCGTACTTGGAAACAAGGATTGGTGTGGAAATATTCGAAGTTGGTGCCACATGAGTTAACTAAGAAGAATTTGAATGATCAAGTCATTATATGCATGTCTCTGCTTGCACGAAACAAAATTAACCCTAATTTGGTACGTAGACTTCCGCGGTCGTGGTCCATGCTATCTGCTTCTGGGTTTCCGGGCTGGAACCGCGTCACTGGTATACCTGCCGACGTTTCGTACCCATTTGTATGGGACATCTTCAGAGCTGAACTACTGCACTGAAACAGATAAAATCAACCCTTCTTGGACCAGAGGATAACTGGGGATGAAAAGTGGATTACCTGTGAAAACATCGTAAGGAAAAGGGTATATTGACAATCCGGACAACCTGCCCCTTCATCTCTAAACCGAAGTTAAGCCTGAGTGAGAGAATGTTATATATATGATGGGACATTCGAGAACCAATACATTTTCAGCTGTTGAAAATCAACGAAAAGCTTAATTCGGAGAGGTATTGTCAGCAATTGGATAATTTAAAAACAGCACTCCAGGAGCAGAGACCGGTCATGCTCAATAGGATAGACCACATACTGCTTTGGGGACTCGTCAGAAACACGCAGAGCTAGGCTGGGAAATTCTGTTGCATCTACCATACCCCCAGACCTAGCACCCTCCGTTGTCACTTGTTTCTCTCCTCAAAAATCTTTTTGCAGGTCAGAAGATATCAATCAAGCACTGGTTCAATTTTTCGAATCTAGGGATAAGGCACTTTTAAAAATGGGATATAAAAATTGTCATCACGCTGCAAAGTACTAATAATAATAAAAAAATAACAAAAAATAAAAAATACTGTAGTATAACTCTAATGTCGGTTTCCAGTGAATACGTCAGTACATACGTCAGCATCAGTGGTCGTTTTCATATGAATTAATGGGAATCTCCAAGAAATGTTTCTCTTCGGCGTCCGATAAGTAAATTTAAAAAACTGTCACGAGGTCATGCGCGAAATATTAAACTTAGTTGCAGAAAGTAAGTCAGGACAGTCAATTTGACTACTGATTAATTTATGCAAAAAGAGTGCGCTATTTTGCTTTCTTTGATCTGGAAAATATCAAATGCTATGTTATTCCAGTAAAGTTTCACTTTCGACGATGTAAATCTAGAACGGATTTTGCGTTTGTGTGGATTTTGTCCTGCGTCCAGGTGCGACACTGTGATTGATTATGTGCTGATGATGATAACATAGTTGTCGAAATACATATACAGGCCACGAAAATTATTGTGGAAATGGGTTATATTAACCTTAATTGATTAAAGAAGTACACTCAATTCTTCTATCCGCATAAATACTTGAAATCTTGTTGCACAAAAATTATAAAAATCTACCTTGAATTTTTCTATAATAAGAATTTCGCAAGAAAAAATACCAAATAATAAATCTATATTCAAGCTTGATTTAAACGAATGCAAAATATAATGTTTTGAATAGATCGGCGTTATTGCAGAATACAGAACTTGCTATACTGCAAAATAAAACCTGATATTTTAACCGCTGAGAGATACACGTGCTAAATATCTAAATTGAAATCTAAACAATTATCAGATAGTAATCTTTCACTGAATTATAGAATGTAGAGAATATAAAGGTGTTCATTTTCTAGTAAGTACATTTAAATCTAAAGACAACCGATTATCAATGATAATACTAATATCATCCTGTAAGCTTTTTAAAAGCTATCTACTGTTTTATTCCAATTTCGAATAGAAAACTTAAATGTCAACCCACGTGTCATACGATTTATTTTTCTTTCTCCTGATCTAACAAAACTGGTGCATATGAATTTTGCTCCTAAAATATATAAACACACATATTCTCCTAAAATTCATTTACTTCAGCATTAGCACGCACTTCTAGGGAATTAAATACTGTGGTACCCATTTATAAGACCTTGTAGTGAGAGAACCCTCCCTAGCTCTGCGAGCTATTGGCTAGTTCCAGCACTAGAAGAAACCAAGGATAGTCTCCAGGTAGGAATTATGGGCATTGTGGTATTAGTCTCTATACTAGTGTGTAGAGGGGCGTAACACATTATAGAAGACATAGTTAATCCAATTGTTCAAGTATGACCCCATAAGGCTAAGAACGCAAGGAGAATAATCAAAATAAGGAAGCTTATTTAATAACATTAGACGATTAGTTTAAGTGGAAAAGTCAACACAAATGCAGTTAACTTGACACTGACAATTAATAGCGTCACTAAAATGTGTGAAAATTAACAGATTGGCAAGAGAACATAATATGCTGCCGCGAAAAATATATGAAGAGAAATTGGAAGTAATAGCAATGGGACGATAGTTTGTAGTTTCCGATTTGTTACATTTCCTGAAACCAGGAACCATTCTAACACGTTTCCACAATATCAGAGACAGATGTAGAAATTGATGTATTAGTGATTTTCAACAAAGAACTAGAGATTAAAGGTGTTTATTCGAGACAGACAATATTCACCAACTCGGAATCAAACATAGAGAAATCAAAGAAGGAAGAGCTCGGTCCGAGAAACTCTTGAATTGTACGTGTTTAAAGGACCTGTATACATACTAGAAAAATATTGGGCGAAGGAATCGATAATATCTTGAGGATTAGCCACCTCATCCAGTTGAAATTGCATAACATCTGTTACATCGAGTCATAGCTTATTAAATTAAAGGTTTTACCAGAACTTAAAGCCTTTTAAATTCGTTCTAGTGAGTAAAGCTGTTAAAATACTTCTACTTATCATGACACTGTTGCTTGTGTTTTAGAGTCGTAATAACCTCTTTATTATACCAAAGGGGATAAGTAAGATGACCAAATGAATTGAACTTAGAAAAAGACCTGTTAAATATAACGCCAAAAGTAATGTGAAATTAAGCTACTGCCAGAGCGGATCAGTAATCAAAAAATAAAACTTCATCTTTTTGGCAAAAATTATATTAATTGTAAATGCATTCTCCTTGCAACTAATTACGTGTTGTCATTTGATATTCAGGTTTCTTCATTCTTTCATAAAGGTAATCTTTAACAAATTGCTCGAAATATAAGTTAGTTTCAGTGATTACCTCCTCATTCGACACATATCTCTTGTCACGGTGCCAAGTTGGTTGTAGAAGTAGTCTGCAATGTACTTTATGAATTTTTGCCATTGAAAGCGTCGAAGCATGAACAGGTGCACTATGCTGAAGAAAAAGCACAGGTTTCTTCTTTTTTTATAAATAGGACCTTTGGCGTGCAGTTGATCTAAAAGAGATTCGCCTATTGTCGTTTTACCTTTCTGAAGATAATCGATAAGAAGCATTGGTGTTCTAACCTGTCTGGCCTTAGATTTTTCGTAGTACTTAATAATTAGATTTTCCCAAGAAACTTTCTAAAGGTCACGGAGGCGAATGAAATCCTGGTATTCAACAATTTTATTTAAAGAACTTTTGTATGCCACCTTGTATATATTCGAAGGCCAATTAATTCCTAAGAAGTGTGTAAATTCTCCTTGATACAAAGCTGAACAAATACATGCAGTGCAAAACATATAATTAGCAATTTATTTGCCATCAAGTCTAATTAAAGTTTTTTTTTGCTGGCTTCGTTATTCGTTACGCTAATTTACGATAATAAATGTATTCTAATAGACTCGTTTCAGTTTCATTAAATTTTCATTTAGAATATTTGTTCTCGCATGACGCTGTCTGATGACCCTGTGTTCAGTCGGCCACCTTTGATTACTATTATGTAATCCTTGCTATTTCCCATTAGTGTCGCCTAAACTAGTATCAACGTTGCGGTGAATTCAACGCGACAGTCAAAACTGTTGAAATTCTCGCTCTATCTTTTCTGAAGATCTCGATCTTGGCCAACTATAATTGTACATAATTTAGTTCATATTACATCTCTGTTGAGTTTCATTTTGCCGTGATATTTATAACGCTTGACGTGTAGAAATTTTATACAAGGAGTGATTTATGTCGGACATTTTTAATTATTTCTTGTAGGTAGTGTGTCTAACGTCATTTTTCACAGTTATTAAGTTTATTAAATACACTTAACGTTTTTCGTATGTTTTCCTGTTTTAATGACCTAAGAACTCTTGTTAGTGAAATAAGACGTTTTAGAATAAGGCCAGTTCATTTTAAAAGCACTTATTTAGCAAGCATTTAAGGCATTTGTTAACATGTAGGAAGGCTTGAAATAATTAAAACGAATGCAAATCTAGACATGTATTCTACAGTTTTTAATGTTAAAAATTTCAAAATAAATATATGAAAGAGAAAAGTAGGTATAATTTAAGTAAATTTAAGAACAATTAAAATTATTATACAAACCGTTTCATCAAGAAATACGAACTAAAATATATTTTATCAGCATATAACATTGCCCAACATATCACAACTTTTCTTCCTCCCTGGATAGTCTTTAACCAATAATGTATTTCGATCTTCTAAATTTCTCAGAACTTCAATATCAATATTCAATGAAGAAGGAAACTCAACAAAAACACCATTTACACCAATTTATTGTCTTTTTCCTGTCTGATAGCATTTTATTAACAGTAAGTTTAAAAGCACTATATTTTAACCACATTTCCTAAATTTTATTTATCTTTCTTTTAAAAGAATCACTGAGGGTTTTCTGTATTAGTTTTCAACAATAGTCATTCAACATGCTTCAGCTCTATTGAGGACACTCATGCTGCCACGGAATTTTTAAGGAAGAAACCCAGAAAGAATGGAAAAGACTGTTCTAGCCACATATTGATTGTCAAAATGCAGTAGACTAAACAGCTTCCCTAATGTCTTTAAAACTCACTGAGGGTTTTCTGTATTAGTTTTCAACAATAGTCATTCAACATGCTTCAGCTATATTGAGGACACCCATGCTGCCACGGAATTTTTAAGGAAAAAACCCAGAAGTGAATGGAAAAGACTGTTCTAGCCACATATTGATTGTCAAAATGCAGTAGACTAAACAGCTTCCCTAATGTCTTTAAAACTCACTGAGGGTTTTCTGTATTAGTTTTCAACAATAGTCATTCAACATGCTTCAGCTATATTGAGGACACCCATGCTGCCACGGAATTTTTAAGGAAAAAACCCAGAAGTGAATGGAAAAGACTGTTCTAGCCACATATTGATTGTCAAAATGCAGTAGACTAAACAGCTTCCCTAATTTCTTTAAAACTTCCCTTTTCTCCAGTATTTCTCAGCAAATTAAACCCATTATTCACAGTATTAGCATGATTTCGTTCCCTAAAGCGTTTGGCCGAATAGATCACTCACTACTGCTCTATAAAATGTCTCTAACAAAAATCGTTAGGGGTTGGTTTATCGAAGCTCAGCGATGACTTGAGGCAAACAAATGATTGCTATCAATTGGCAGTAACAGTTCTTTGATCTTGTAGAGGAATTGTTACTACATGATCTCCTGTCGAGACGAATGTCGCGACCATCATTTTGGAGACACTTCGAGAATGAATGACTTTTGTCGGTTTTTCTTCACCTTGGAACACCCAAACAGACGACTGTCGTTTATGTTCTGGCTCGTATGAGTAAATCCAAGATTCATGACTATGTTGTACATGTTTTTAGAGTTTCTGGCGCTGAAGCGATCTAGAGTTTCTTGACACCAAGCTGCTTCCTTTTCTTTGGTCAACAGATGCGGTTTCCAATGTAACACTAATTTTTTTTTACATATAATTCTTTATGCAAAACTTTTCGAATTGAGGTCTCCGAAATCCCCAATAATGTTTTAATCTCAAGATATGTCACATGTCGATCTTCGGTGCTGATATTGCGAACAGCATCGACGTTTTCCTGAGTGATTGCCGTTTTCGGTGAACCTGCTCTTGGTTCCTTGTTAATACTAATCCAACGAGGAATTGTTGACTGCTGTGGTGCTTCATTAACGAAAACAGGAACCAATTCGGCGAGACATTCTTGTTGAGATAATTGTTTTCGAAAATTATAAAAAATTATTCCACGAAAACCTTATCGGTTTAATTCCATTTTTCAACTAACTTGTCAAATTCGACAATTTATTGTAGCTACAGCATTACACGTATCCCACTGAAACTTGGGATTTAGATTAACTAGAGATGGAGGTTTATTTTTAATACTGACGTTAGATTAGTGGCGGTCTCTGTGTCCCACTATGCAAAACTTAAAAGACATTCCACGTAATAGTGTGAAATTTAGATTTTATTTATTCCCTAGTGTCACATTTAATTATTTAATATTTAGTCAAATACAATATTAACTTCACTTACAAAAAAATTCCTTCAAAAAAGCTATAATATTATACCAAAAATATATTGTTTTTACATTAAAATACAGATGAATCTCATAGATACACTACTACTGCTTGTATATTGTAATAGAAATTTTCATAACAAAATCTAAGAAAATATTGTTCTACTAAAATTATTATCTTGTAAATATAAATTATCTTTTGCAATAGTTTAGTATATAAACACAAACTCTTGAACTTTGTTTATGCAATGACTGTTGTTAAAGTAAGAAATTACGGATTTTAGCAATACTTCGTTTAATTAATGCATTAATATCTAGGGACTGTTGTTGCTCCCTAAGAAAGTTCTATACCCGAGAGTATCTTATTAAACTCTTCGTGCGCTCTACAAATTATTTAATAATAATATATGAGTAACTTACTCGTACGGGAAGACTATATTTTAATTATATTAGTTGATGACAAAAGTTTTCTTGAAATTCCTGAAATTAGATGTCTTCTTCTGATACGTTTTAGTTATATAAAGTTTATTTTATTCACTAGACATTCTAAGAATGTTTAAACAAATATAGTTGACATCTGGGCAACGTTCTTTTTTCACTAAATAAATAACGTGGTTTTAATTATTATCATTTGTTCTTTACTTACTTCCTCTACTAGCAAAACAAATTTGAAGAGAAATTATTAAAAGTAAAATTCTAAAACAATAAAGTCTATCTATTTTATTTATTTATTTATCATATGACTATCACCCATTATGTTGCGTACGAGAGTGTCTTGACGCGTGAATAACTTTTAAAAACTTGACAACTTTCTCCATGATAAGTATATTGCTGTCCTCGGCCATGTTAATATGAAGAAAAAAGAAGTTCATGTGTTAAACACGGAAGAAAAATTACAAAAATAGTATGAAGCTTTTCTCGGTGGAATGACTTGTAAGTGGTTCACTGTTTACAAAAGTGGTCATATAAGGGCCTTCATTTACAATAACTTTTACCGAAATGTTTAATAAAGTCCTTAACATAAGGAGTAACCTCCGAATAAAAGTCTATGAAATAGCCATTATCCCAGTACATAATATTTTACATTAACAGATAGATATAAGGAAACCAAGTGCAAGATGAGGCAATGTGTTGATTACTATTTATCAAAGGCAAACTCGTGTTACAATTTCAAATGTCCTTGTAGTTAAGTTCAAACAAAGTCCAAGAGAATTTTTTCAATATATCACTGTAGATGAAACTTGGATCACTATATTCTAGAAACAAAAACTGAGCCAAAACAATAACTTCTGAAGCACGTGCTTCGCAGAAGATTAAAACCATTTCTAGACCAATAAGATTAGAGCCACAAATTTTTGAATTCCAAAAGATAATCTTTACTGACTATTTATAGAAGGAAAATCAAATAACCGGCAAATATTATGTTGTTACGTTCCTATGAATAACTGCAGAAAAAGCGACTGTATTTGTATAAACGAGCACTCTTATTTATCCGTATGGCAACAACTAAATTTTGATTGCTGCTATATATTTGATAGGATTGCTGCTTCATTCCCTATATTCACCACAACTAGCTCAGACTGATTTTTTCTTGTTCCCAAGCTTGTGAAAATGGTTTGGTAAAAATAAGTTAGGTACAGATGAGGGGGTGATAGCCTCAACGACTTCCCATTTCGGCGAGCTTCAAAAAATTAATATTTAGATTCGGACAGTGGCAGGATTAAGTGTATAGATTTGGACGTCAATTATGTGAAAAAATAAAATCTTCCTCTAAAATAAGTATTTCATTGAAAGTCATTCTTCTGTTAAATCACTTTCGTTTGTATGTATAATAGGTAAGTAAAAGGTGTAATACATAATTATACTAATCACAAACAAGACTTGTAATTGTTTGAAATATTAAATCGACGCATCTGTGGTCAGCAGAATGTTATTAGTGTCATTTCCATAGGCTCTTAGACTATGGTCGTTGATAATATACTCTATTGTCTGTTGTACAGCTTTGTAGTAACAGAAAGGGACGCACAATGCCCAAGGCGCTAATTCGACTTGCATACCGAGAAAAAGCTATGAGAATTATATTTGATTGTCGAAGCCCTTTATGTATGGTAAAACCATCTTCGGCTTCGGATCGTTCTGTTTTTCGAAGTTCCTGCATTTCTGTAGAAAATCTGCAAATCTAATATATCGAGTTCGCAGACTGTAAGTTGCACAAAGCCTGGAACTTTTTGGGCAGCGCAAAGCATGTATTGTGGACGTAGTGGAGATTTTTCTGCCTATTCACAAGATTTGTAAATACGTACCTCTTGAGAAATGCACCACTCCTCCTCTTAGTGAATTTAGGAAGGTACTTCATGGACCGTGCAATCCTTATTCGAATTAATAGTAAATCAGTTCCAAAGACGCTTGCAATTTACGAAACGACTTAAATACATGTACTCTACGAAACGCAATATAATTCCCATTTTAGGGTATCCGTCGAGATAAAAGGAAATAATTAGAGACAAAGCAGAACTCCACCTTTTGAGCAAGGATCTTAAATATGGGTCATTGTGCCTCAATGCGAATTTGGTACTGAAACTCAAATAAAATATGTTAGTGGTAGATAATTAGATATAGATCAAATTATTAGTTGCTTGAATTCTAGGAACTTTTTTCAATCACTTGCTAATATTTCTACATCTTCCCAATATTTACTTTTTCTAAGATGCTATCCGTACCTCTTCTTCCTATGTTCATCTTAGTCTACCTATTTTACTTTTTCCCAATCCTTCCGCTTAGAATATTTATCTAATGAATCTGTTTTGATCTAGTTTCTAGCCCTTTAGCATTACCTAGGGTGCACCACGTGGAGGCGAGCTAGATTTGCACCCCAATGTGTCAATCGCAAATATTGATCATGGCCTTCTTTTGCTCTGCATGGCCTTCCTATTCTTCTTTTGCTAACCACCAAACCGGTTGCTTCATTCTTTTTAATCATTTAAAAAAACGAGGACTTAAAACATTGCGTTTTTTTGCAATGTGTCTCTGACTTAAGCCCCTGTTGATGTAAAAACACTATCCAGTAGCGATTGTTATCAGATATTCTAGGCATTTTACTGCCCTTTCGAGAAATTAATTTAATAAAAATACGGATAATAAATTAAAATGAATTATTACACACGGTATCGCTTTACAGTATCAAAAAGATATTCACAGGCACTTGTACTAAAGCAACAAAGAAAATCATTTGTGTTTAATATAGACCATTTTCCACATTTTCCAATATTATTTTTTTATTCATAATACATTGCATAAATGATAAAATAACATATTGCCAATTGTTGCCAAAAGTTGCTGTTATGGTATTATTCAGTTTAATAAAGTCAAATATATTTTTCATGTTATACGTGTAATACGAACAATTGAACAAATTTTTTTATCATTTTAAGACATACAATATACATAATTTAGAAGTGGTACAACTGATTAAGACTAAGTGGATATAAATCGGCCAACTCAAAGGAAACGAAAAGTTCAGATCATGAAAATTTTGTTTTATTGAAGGACAATTTGAACAGTTTTCCAACTAGATACAAGGGTCATTCGGAAAGTCGAAAACGTTTTTCCCTCAGATATTCATCAGTTAAAATAATTAAACCAAATTTGTTTTACGTTTACTATTGTACCTTTACTGTTTTTACACATAGTTTCCGTTCTGTTCAAACACATAAAGTTTTACAAGTTTTTCTGTCTTATTCAACCAATCGGTAATAGCCTCTTGCAGTTTATCATTAGCGAAGTAACTACAATTTAAATAATCTTTCAATTTAAAAAACGACAATCACTAGCTGTTATGTCTGGGATACATGACGAATGTTTAACATTCCTAGCCCGTCGTTGACGCAAGTTTTGTGTATCACAATCGGATGTTGATAATCATTATCGCAAACCAAGACAACGCCGTTGGACCATCCGTTTGAATATTGCGACGGAGACAATAAAGTGTTTGGTAATAATTGTCATAAAATTAATGTCTCTGATCCCAATTATTTTTAGCCGTCACTTTTCATACACTGTAATTTTCTTTGTTTTGATGGAGGGCTGGGAGTGATGCTATTTCACTGACCGGCAATATGTCTCTGATATGTAATACATGACCATTGTCTTGTTAACAACAACTGTCTCCGTAGTCTAATGGTCAGGGCGCTTTCCGGTAGCGAATGAAATCGTGCGCTCCAGTTCCACATGGAGAACAGAAATTTTTTCAAAAATTTCTGCATTGTATATATATATGATGTATAAAGCGGGTAAAATTAGAATTTTTCTGTTTAGTATCGTAAAAGCGCATAATTATATGCAATTATTAACCTACTGTGGGTTTTCATTGAATAACTGTTTCTATAATGCAATTCATGGTACATTAGAAGGACCTGAATACCTGTCTCCGTCGCCAAATGATCAGGGCGCATGAGATTGTTGCTTTGAGTCTCACGCGGCGAACAGAAATTTTTTCAAAAATTTCTGCATTGTATATATATGATGTATAAAGCGGACAAAATTAGAATTTTTCTGTTTAGTATCTGGATTACATATACGATATATAAAACGGTTAAAATTAAAATTTTTCAAAAAGTGTCCACTTACTAATGCTCACCACTGAATATTATTATTACTCTTAAGGTTAGAGTACCTTAGAAATCTTAATAAATATCCCTAAACATTAATAATATAAATTTTGGGATGTTATTTATTTAAACAATGAATTTCTCCAAGAAGAATGTAGATGAAGTTACTTTTCTAAGTTTTAATTACAAGAAATTTTTTATGACTTTTTAATGAAACAAAAAAAACACGTAAAACACTTATTACAATTCTTAAGCAAGGTTAAAAATTATTAAAAAACTTAGCGGTTATGGCGTATATTATGTAAGCACCGCTAGGCTGGGTGCGGCGTCTCAAATACCCATCAATCCCTAAAATACAAATTTGTATTTCCGCTCCATATGTGTTCTTACCATTAACTATACCGAATTCGTAACAATAAATATTTCGATAACAATATGTGCTTCAGAAGTATCAGTTTCTAAAAGACCTTTGCCGTCTGTTGAAGATCATTAGCATGCGTCCCACAGAAGAGATTACTGAAAGCCACCGATACGAGGAAAAAAGAAACGAAAGGAGGAGCGGACAAGGACGGCATTACACTAATTGTAAAGTTGGTCAGGTTAAACTAAAGGGCAAGGGGTGGGTCTCGTCCCTATGTAAAATGATATTAGGTACGAGGGTTCTTTAATTTGCCCGGTACAACTTTTAACATAGTTGGCTTAGGCTAATCGACGTTAAAGGTCACCGTGATTAAATTTGAGATACGAGAATTTCCCGGTTGATAAAAAGTATTCCTTTTTTTTCCCTCTGATAAATCGGTTTTAATAAATGACGTCTTCTTAATCATTTACTAGATGCGGGCAGTATTTTATAAAGATAATGTGGTAATCTGTAAAATATTAGGGTATTTTTCTTTAATTTACATCTTATTATTTTACGGAAATCTATATATATATATATATATATATATATATATATATATATATGAGTAATATATTCTCGGACTCTTCGTGATGTTGGCCTGAAGTTCTCGAAAGAATCAGAGTCTCGACGTTTTGATGACATCTCAATCAGCTTCTTCAGGAGTTGTTTCGTAGTGAAGCGTCAATCCGAAACTGTTTCATTGATTTACTATATATATATATAGAAGACGATCCTTTCGATATATATATATATATATATATATATATATATATATATATATATATATATATATATATATATATATATTGGGTCTGGGAAAAAGTTCGTGGCGTTTTTCTCGATAGATGGCATTGGTTGCCGATAACTAAAGAACAACAAGTCACAGCGACACCACCGACGGCTCGTTTTTTAGATGACCTTCCGAACGTTAGTTTGAGCGTAGAAACATTGTAATCGGTGCAGTGGTTGGAAAGTTATTCGCACTTGAAAATGGAGAAGAATAATGAGAAATTTCCCTATATTCTGCAATATTATTATGATAAGGGGAAGAACGCTGCGCAGGCTTGTGATAAAATTTGTGCTGTGTACGGTGAAGGTACTTTATCGAAATCTGTTGCGCGGAAATGGTTCGCTCGCTTTCGTTCTGGAAATTTCAATGTGAAAGATGAGTCACGCTCCGGTCGTCCAATCACTGAAAAATCTGATGAAATTCTTGAAAAAGTCCAACAAGATAAGCATATCAGCAGTGTCGATATTGGCATGGAGCTAGGCATTGACCACAAAACTGTTTTGAACCATTTACACAAAGCTGGTTACAAAAAAAAGCTTGACGTATGGGTTCCTCATGAGTTGAGCGTGAAAAACATGATTGACCGAATTAACATCTGCGATGCGCTGCTGAAACGGAATGAAATCGAGCCGTTTCTGAAACGTTTAATAACCGGAGATGAAAAATGGATTACGTACGATAATCGGAAGCGTAAAAGATCGTGGATAAAGGATGGTGAGCCGTCACAAGCGTTCGCTAAGCCAACATTGACGCCAAAAAAAGTGATGCTGTGTGTATGGTGGGACTGGAGTGGAATCGTCCACTACGAGCTACTTCCAACTGGTCAGACGATTGATTCTCAACTATACTGTTTACAACTAGAGAGATTACGCCAGGCGATTGATTGATAATAGGAAAGGTATATATGACCCGTATAGAGAGTTTGGTTGGGAAGTTTTGATGCACCCACCTTACAGTCCGGATATAGCACCCTCTGACTATCATCTGTTTCGATCTCTGCAGAACTCTCTCAATGGAATATATATATATATATATATATATATATATAATATATATATATCGGGGACCAGTTGAATTTTACTGAAAAAACGCCACGAACTTTTTCCCAGACCCAATATATATATATATCAGGTCGGCTGAAAAGTCCCCGGTCTGACACATAGATGGCGTTACTGTTATTAAATCCATATGTTTTTTAGATAGTACTAACCTTCAAACGAAATGTGTCAAAATTTGACAGCAATCCGACCATTAGTTACTGAGATATTGCGTTAAGAGTGAAGCTACTTTTGTTATTTAAAAAAATGGAAAAAAAAGAATTTCGTGTGCTCATAAAGTACTGCTTTTTGAAGGGAAAAAAATACCGTTGAAGCAAAAGCATGGCTTGATGAGGAGTTTCCGGACTCTGCGCCAGGAAAATCAACCATAATTGATTGGTATGCTAAGTTTAAACGTGATGAAATGAGCACCGAAGACGGCGAACGCAGTGGACGACCAAAAGAGGCTGTCACCGACGAAAACATCAAAAAAGTTCGCAAAGTAAGTGTTGGACACATCGTGCATGAATATTTGGACATGCGGTAGCTCTATGCAAAATGGGTGCCGCGCGAGCTCACATTCGATCAAAAACAACAACGAGTTGATGATTTTGAGCTGTGTTTGAAGCTGTTAAATCGTAACAAAACCGAGTTTTTGCGTCGATATGTGACAATGGATGAAACATGGATTCATCACTACACTCCAGAGTCCAATCGACAGTCAGCCAAGTGGACTGCACGCGATGAACCGGCTCCAAAGCGTGGAAAGACGCAATAGTCAGCTGGAAAAGTTATGGCGTCAGTTTTTTGGGATGCGCATGGAATAATTTTCATAGATTATCTTAAAAAGGGCCAGTCCATCAACAGCGACTATTATACAGCGTTATTGGACCATTTGAAGAACGAAATCGCAAAAAAACGGCCCCATATGAAGAAGAAGAAAGTGCTGTTTCACCAAGACAATGCACCGTGTCACAAATCAATGAAAACAATGGCCAAATTAAGTTAATTGGGTTTCGAATTACTTTCTCATCCACCGTACTCTCCAGATGTGGCCCCCAGCGACTATTTCCTGTTTGCAGACCTCAAGAGAATGCTCGTCGGGAAGAAATTTAGCAGGGATGAGGAGGTGATCGCCGAAACTGAGGCCTATTTCGAGTCTAAAGACAATTCGTACTACAAAAATGGTATCGAAAAGTTGGAAGAACGCTATAATCGGTGTATCGCCCTCGAAGGCAACTATGTTGAATAATAAAATCGAATTTTGCCAAAAAACTGTGTTTTACTATGGTAGACCGGGGACTTTTAAGTTCGACTGTTATATCTATTAGATCCAACCTCACTACAATTAAGGTATATTGATATGATTAGAATATATCAAGGAAATGCATATTGTACAAACTCTACTGTGAAATATTATTTATGTTAAAAAAGCGATGCCATTAAACGGACCTCAAATACTATGAGTTCAGAATCTTCTTCGACTATATCTTTTTGCAAATAATACTATTGAATTATTATTGACGGGTAATTATTTACGAAATATCAGAAAATGATTTATAAAAAGTGGTGCTATTCAATAAAAACAGCATTCTCATGGTCAGTGGTTTGTTTGTCGGATATATTCATATATAGGCTAGTAGGAGTATTCGTTATGGTTATGCGCTACCTACACTGAATGTATGTACACTCCGCGCAACATGAATAGGACCAACTGCATATATGACATTTGTAGTTGGTATAAACATGGTAGCGCGCTGGAATTGTTATTTTCGAAAATAAGAGGGTTGATAAAAAGATGTATGTAGGTACCAAATATAATTTTTGTAAAAGTCAGTGCAAATGTACGTTACTAATGACAATAAGTAGAGTAATTAAACGCCACTTGAATACGACCAATCTACAAAATAAAAGATTCGTTTGCAATAACAAAATACTTTATTGTTCAATAATGAGTACTTTTGCTATTATTTCTTATAACCTCAAATAGTCGGGATGGAATGGAATTATACAGGGTTCTCAAGTAGTCAACGGGAAGTTCCGCCCAACTTCGTTTCAGCGCCTGCTCTAGTTCGTCAGCGCAACTGAATTGGGTAGCATTGGAGTACAATTTACGCGACAACCATCCCCAAACATTTTCTATGATGTTCAGGTCGGGGGAGAGCGATGGCCAATCGAGAACCTTCATGCCTTGTTCTTGAAACCAGCGTCGAACAATGCGCGCGGTGTGAATACTGGCATTATCATGTTGGAAAATAAATGGCCCACCTGCCATAACGTTGGAAAATTTGTCTTTCACCTGTTGCAGCAGCTGGACGTACTTTTCCGAATTCTGTCTGCCCTTCACTATTACTAAATCAACAGGTCCGTTATAGGAAACAGCTCCCCATACCATGACTGAACCAACATCAGCTCGCCTTCGTGACTGAATCACTTCATCTTTACGTAAATCGTGGAAATAATAAGAAGACCCATCCGGGCCATCTAAATTAAACTTCTTCTCGTCACTGAAAATAACAGTTTGCCATTCTCTTGTCCACCCCATTTTTGCTCGAGCAAACTGAAGACGTGCAGTGCGCTGAAATTCCCTTAAAGGAGGCCGTCGTTTAATTTTCAAACGTTTTAAATGCGGACAGGTCTTCAGTAACTTCTGTACAGTTCTTACCGATGCATTCGTTCCAACGTTATTCGCGATTTGTCTTGCCGTTAATGCCGAATTCGATGCTTCGCGTAATATGGCTCGACGTTCTCTCTTAGTTGTAACGGATGTTGTTCGCCCTTTAAAACGTTTTCCATAATTCTCGGGATCCCTAATAAAATTGTTCACAACCTGGTGTGATCGACTTATTTTCTTTGCAGTAGCCCTTGAGGAATACCCTTCTTGATGGAACGCTTTAATTTTTCCAATTTCTTCCATACTTAAGCACTTCTGTCGTCCCATCGTTGCACAATACCCTTAATTACAGATGTTTGTTTATCCGGATACACGTTGTAACTCGACACTCATCCGGTAGCTTACTATTAAATACTGGTCGTATCCAACCGGCGCGGTGCATTTTATATGTATGTGGTACTTACGTCACCCAATGCATAACGTTAGGCACTATTGCGCAATAATGCGTATTATTTGCCATATCATACCATTACAAACTTGCATTGTATTTTTAGTAAATGAATTGTTTTTCAAACCACCGAAAGCTTGCAATAAGTCTGGTGGTCCTATTCATGTTGCGCGGAGTGTATATAGGTGCTCATTACAGATTTATTTACACAGTTCTTAACGTCATGTAATAAGATTAGGGCCACAATTTTGAATGTTTCTATAATTTCTGTAAATTTGTATCTCAAAATTAATAATAGATGTAACAGTTTTTTAATGAAAACATGAACAATAAACATTCTGAGACTTTATATTAGTTATTAAATTAAAGAAAGTAACTGTATAATTAAAAAAAAAATAAGTACTCAAAATTTTCCAAAGGTAATCCCCTTCGGAGAAATAAATTTAAAAACTTGAAGTAAAAACAATAGCTCTTATTAAAACACTAATGCACAGAGCAGAAATAATCAGTGACGCCGAAAGATTGGGGGACAAAATCAATCTGTTAAGGAGGCACTGGAGATGAACGAATATAGCAATATAGATATAAGAAAACCCTAAGAAAATTCAGACCGGAAGCACCACTTACAGAAATGGAAGCAGCTACGAAAACTACAAAAAAATGGAGATAGAAACTACGAATTAATGTGCAGGTGCGGACAAACAGGAAAATTGATTGAACAAAGAATTAAAGAATACCAGATTGCAACACGAAGAAATTAATAATCAATGATTGCAGAACATGTTTACGAGAATCGACAAAAACTTTCAAGGGGCGGAATCATCTAAGCGGAAAACAGAGACTCAGCAGTTCTTGAAAGAGCCCATTACGAGAATTCGTCACGATGAACACGACAGTCACGCACCGGTGAATTGATGACATGTATAAAAAAGAACGACAATGAAAAGAAATAGGTCTTTCATTGACGAAATCGACATTCCCAGAAAAAGATAAGAAGACGGTGATGATGACTTTGTCATTTACTAACACAGCAACAGAGACGCAATAACAGTAATCAGCGATCGGGGATTACCTAATGATACTAACAGGAGAACAACGGGGAGATTACTATAAGTGAGGAAGTTTTTAAAGAGGAATCTATAAATAGGAGCGAGTGGAAACCGAAGTGCTGGCTACATCAACAGATGCCTCTATAAAGTTTACAATGGAAATAGAAGAATAAAGACAACCGTTCCTAGATGCAATGGTATACCGCAGTTGGAAAAAATACTACATAGGGTAAACAGGAAGAAAACCAGTACTGGTTAACATGTCCCATTCCATCACCATCTTAAGCAAAAGATTAAAACACTAGTACATAGAGCCGGAGCGATCAGGGACGCCGAACATTTGAAAGAATAAAAGCGACAAATTCTCACAGGGGAAGCACGAATATAGCAATAGAGAAATAAGAATGGTATTAGCGAAGACCAGAACGGAAACGCCACCTACAGAAACAGGCCCCTTGTAGAGAATTCGTCCTGCTACCCTGTATATCTAGAGTAACTGAGAATATAGGAAGGATGTTAACGAAGGCGAATGCGAAAATGTGTTTTAGTATTGCAACCGCCACTTAACATTAGATTTTCTGGAGTCAATAGCAAATTACCACGAACAATAAGAAAATGAGTCTCCAAGTTAATATACGAGTGCGGAAATTGTTACATCGGACAAACAAGGTTGATTGAACAAAACGATTAAATAACACTAAAGCGATACAATCAGTGGTTGCAGAACATGCTCACGGGAACGGAATAGAGAATTCCTTGCAGAAGCGAAAGTATTAGCTACTATAAAGAACTATAATCGAAGAATTGTCAGAGGAGCCGTTTAGATAGAGAAGCATCCGAACTTCAATTGCGATTATAAACTCAGCAACACATGGAACAGTCTAATAGCAGATCTTGAAGAAGTTGGAATTATAACCAGCGACATGCAGATAGAAAATATGACAACACGACGAAACACACAGGAAGATTATACTCCAAGTGACACCGACTGTGAGCGCCTACGTAATTTTAAGAACTTAAATTCTTTTAAAAAAAATTTTTCTATTATTGTTATATTGACAATATACGACATTATAATTTTCTCATTTAATTTTGCTCTTATAATTCTTTCTAATGAAGGAACTGTTATTAGAATGCAGTTCAGATATCTTGTTTTTTAAGTAGAAGTGCTCAGACATTTTACTTTGCGTTCATATCTAGTTAATCAGATGGCATATTGTGCTTGTAGATACTGTCTTTAATATCTCAGCAGTCTTATCACCATTTTGCTCCTTCCTAGGACTCCACCAAGTTTTCTTATTTCTTTCAACGATTTCTCTCCCTAGAACTGTCTTCTTCCTCTCTTTTTTGTGTTAGTTTGTTATTTGTAACTCGTATTTCTTTAAGCAAAAGGTAAAAAAGTCTTTACTGTATTTAATATTTGTATCTTTCTAGCCACGTATTTCGATGTCTAAGTTGTTATCTATACCCGTAATTTTAATTTAATTTAATTAAGGCACACTGTCGAATATAAACTCGCAGTAAAGTTATAGAGCAAAACCGCGAAATACGCTCCTGGACGTCCACACAAATACTGAATTTAAAATTGAAATTCGAAATGATATTTTAAATCCAGTGTTTACTTCCATTTGCTGACTTTAAATACATTTTAAATTATGGCGGTCACATGAAAGAAAATTAAAAAAAATCAAAATGTCTGTGTTTGTTCTTCTATCACAAAGAAATTATTAAATGAATACAATTCTCTCGAAGGAATAGACTTTGTTTTGAAAAGCGTTACTAAAGAAGAATTTAAGAGATCCATTAGTGTGTGTACAATCAAATGAAATAACTCAATTCTTATTTTCAAATTAAAACGTTGCATAAGCAACTGTATTAAACACAACTTCATTCACAAAGAACCAATAATATTCCTACGCTCTGAAGTTGTTTTCTTTCCTCATTTCCTCATTTAATGGTACGTCCCTTACACTCCTTCCACCATCAGAGGGCTCCGACTGCAGGCAGCTGCGACATTACAGATAGATATGCGATGTTCTTTTATGTAGATTTTATATTCGCTTAAACCAATATAGCTAATGGACTCCTTATGGAGTTAATTCTTGCGAAATTTGAAATATTTAGAAAAATATTCCCCGAAACAAAATATATCAGAAAAAAAAATTATCATTTAGTTTAGTAGTACGTTTATTATACGTACTTTATATACCTGCGAGGAAGCAAACTTAGCTATGATCACTCACTTCAATGTCTAGGTTTTATGCAGATAAAGAGTAAATGCCGACCTTTAAAATATACAATATCGCTCAAGTACAGGGTGGAGCAGAGGAAACGCATGTTTTTCACTATTGAATGACAGGGAAACGGTTCGATAAAATTAATAAAAACAAGCATTAAGTGATGGATTTTTTAATGCAGTTTTGAAATATACATACTTTAATTAGGTTCGAAAAATAATGTCTTGGAGATGACGTCCTTCTTGCTGGGTACAAATTTGGATCCTCTCCTGAAAGTTACGGACGGCTCTCTCCAATATTTCATTCAGCACGGCTTCAATTACTTGACGAATGGAATTCTTCAGGTCATTGATTGTGCGAGGCTTGTTCATGTAGACTCTAGATTTCAAATATCCCCACAAAAAGAAGTCGCATATCGACAAATCGGGTGAGCGAGGGGGCCAGTGAACATCACCATTTCTCGAAATAACATGTCCTGGGAACATTTGTCGAACCACTTACATGGATGCTCTCGCCGTGTGAGCTGTGGCACCGTCCTGCTGAAACCATATTTCTCTCATATTCACTTGACGCCTTTCAAGTTCTGGATGAAGAAAGTTATTTAGCATTTCCACGTAGCGCACTGATGTCGCAGTAACTGTAGTTCCTTCCTCTTCAAAATAATAGGGTCCAACAATTCCCATCTTTGAAATGCGGCACCACACTGTTACTTTCAAACTGTGGAGAGGTCTTTGGTGCAATTGATGTGGGTTCTCCGACGCCTAAAACCTGCAATTTTGAACATTGACGTAACCGTCTAGATGAAAATGTGCTTCATCACTCATGAGAACTGTAGCATCTGCATCTTCCGTAAAAATTTCGTCCATTACGCGACAAAACTCTCTGCGTTGCACAAAGTCCCCTTCACTAAGCTGCTGGACGATCACTAACTTGTACGGATGAAACTTAAGATTATCATGTAAGATGCGATGAAGCGAACGACGTGACATACCCAGCGCTACAGCCTGTCGTCTAATCGATCGTTTCGGACTAGCAACAACTGCCGTTCTCACTCGTTCTACATTTTCCGGAGTTCGGACTGAATGGGGAAGACTAGGTGGTTCCTTTTTCATCACAGATCCAGTACTTCTAAACGCTGCAACCCATCGGAGTACAGTATTTCGATCGGGCACTGCACCTCGACGTCCAACTCTAAAATTTTGACGGAATAAACGTTGCACTGTGACTACGGAATCATTGTTTCTAAAGCACTGCTCGACAACGAACACGCGATGCTCTACACTCCAACGCTCCATAGCAACTGAAACTGCGTTGTATGGGCAGTCTGTAAACATTCATTCAAGGACAATACTCCCTCACGTCGCCGCGTACTAGTAGTTCGAAAAACATGCATTTCCTCTGCTCCACCCTGTATTTGTTCACCCTTGTTTCATTACAGTTTCTATAGAAAAGTTGTAATTATAAAATTTATTTCTATAGTAAGAAATAGTTTCATAGTAAACATTAAAATCTATAAAAGCTTATTCAAAAATAATTATGCGATTACCCTATTATTCACAATGAATGATAATACCCTAATAAAACTCCAAGTAGAATAATTGCACTTAAGGGATTAGATCTCTCAATTCTTGGAAATTTTCCATTGTTATAATTTTATTTAAGGTAGGGTGTTATTGTAAACTATTAAGTATTTATACTTAGCTATTTTGGCAAAATTGCAGTTAGTTTTCGTGAGGTGCTCATTGTAATGCCATCGTGTGTTTTGGAGAAGTTCAATCGGCTAGAAATGCCTAAAAGGAAAGAATTGAGTGTAGAAATACGATCGTTTACAATCGCCTATCATAAAACTGGCAAAAACAATGGCGAAATTGCCACAGAACTTTAATTAAATCAGTCCACCGTGGGTTATATCATCAAAAAACACCGCAAATGTGTAAGTGTGTTGAGCAGAACTCGAAAAGACAGACCAAAGGCAACAACCTCAGCAGAAGATCTTGCAGTGGTGGTAACAAGCAAGAGAAATAGAAGAAAAACAGCCCCAGAAATCACAGCAGAAATGAAGGCTGTTCGTGGAAAGACCATAAGTGTTTCCACAGTTAAACGGTGATTAAAAGGAGATAGTCTTCATGTACGCATTGCAATGCGACAGCCGCTTCTACGCAAGCACAATAAGAAAACACATTTAAAGTGGGCACGCGATCACCAGAATTGGACCATAGAAGACTGGAATAAAGTTTTGCGGACCGATAAACACAAATTCAAGATTTTCGGTTCACGAAGACGTGTTTTCGTGAGGGGGTCTGTGCGTGGGCGTGCCCGGGAAGAATGTATAGCCTCTATTGTTAAGCACGCTGGAGGTTCACTCATGATATGGGGTTGCTTTTCTGGATCAAATGTGGGCGATCTCGTAAAAATCGAAGGTATACTAAAAAAAGACCAATATAAGCACATATTAGAGAAAAACGCAATCCCCTCTGGAATTAAAATTTCGGGTCAGAGTTTTATCTTCCAACAAGATAATGACCCGAAACACACTTTTAAACTATGCCGGGAATATTTGCTGAAATTGGAGAACGAGGGAACCATAAAAGTTATGGCGTGGCCTCCTCAGAGTCCCGATTTAAATCCCACCGAGTTGCTGTGGGAAAAACTTGACCGAGAAGTGAGAAAATCGGCCCCCACAACTGCTGTTAATACGTGGAAGAACCTGAAAGAGGCATGGGGTAAAATAAAACCTGAGACGTTACGAAAATTAATCGAAAGAATGCTTCAATTGTGTGCTGCAGTGATTAAAAATAAGGGAGGGCATAGAGACGAGTCTAAAATTTAAATAAATATATTATACAACAATTTATGTTAGATGTAACAATATTAATAAATTTTTCATATATGTAAATAATAAAAAGATATTAATATTTCAATTTCGATTTTTGTTACAATTTGCGGGTTAAATGCGAGTGACAAAATGCTTATGAGCATATATGCATTTAAATTCTTCTTCTTGCTTTAGTTGACTGAATTAATTAACAAAGATAAATAAAACCCCTTATCATATCAATATTCGTATTCTGTTTACGTATTTCGACAAATACGTTGTCATAAGTTTGGGATCATAGGTTCAAGTCCCCGTACAGTACATTACATATACCATGTAAAAAGCGGTTACAATTACAATTTTTCAGTTTAACATTCTAAAAGCGCATAATTATATGCAATTCATAACCTGCCGTGCGCCTGCATTTAGTAACTGTTTCCATATACAATTTATGGCAAAGTAAAAGGACTCAAATTCACTCTCTCCATGGTCTAGTGGTGAGGGCACATTCCGAAGGAGAATGAGACCGGGGTTCGGGTCTAGTGTAGAAACCAGAAACTTTTCAAGAATTTTTACATTTCATATATGATATAAAATGCGGTTAAAATTAGAATTTTTCAGTTTAGTATCCTAAAAGCGCAGAACTAAATCCAATGAATAACCTACAATGGATTTTCATTTAATAACCGTTTCCATAATGCAATTTAGACTCGAATTCATTGTCTCCGTCTAATGGTGATGGCACATTCCCAGAGAAAATTAGATCGCGGTTCGACCGGTTAAAATTAGAACTTTTCTGTTTTGCATGCTAAAAGCGCACAGTTATAATCACGTATCCATCCTTTTAAGCAGCATCTTCAGTACGCAAATGCAGAATGTGATCGATTAAATATTTGCGGACATTAGATTGACTTCAACAGTTTCTTAATGTTTTCGCCGTAAGGAATAAGTAACGTTCATACATGCAGAAAGAGACGGTTCGACATCTAATATTGTACCCTTGCCTAATTAAAATAATATTTATTAGCATATGATCTATTAAATATTTAAGCATAGGGTATGTTTCTACAATAGTTTCAATAAACTGAGTGTGTTGTGAGGAAAAATGTTTATATATGTAAAAAACGACCGACGACTATAATAATTTTTTACATCTTCTACACCGCATAGCTGGGCGTGAATAGCGTTCGCTATTTGTACTGATTTCACTAACGACTAGTCCGAAGTAATTTTTGTGAACAGTTTGTAAGTCTGTTTTAACTTATCTTGAAATTTTGTCTAGCGTTTCTTAATAGCACCAGCTTCGTTCAAATCAAATTCTAAAACCATCTTCTTGTATTCTCAAAAGATTTTTGATAGTGAAACGCTATCTGTAGCTATAGTTGAATTTTATGGAGCATGTGGTTGATTAACTTAATCACTAAGGTTAATATATAACCCCTTTCCACATTAACTTTCGTAATTCTGTATACGTATTTCGACAACTAAGTTGTCATCATCAGCAGATGCATCAGTGTGCGTCTTGGCTTTTGACGGTACGGATCGTGTGCAAGATTAATTGTTTCGTACGGGTATTTATTGCCGTAGTTCTCCACGTGCAACACTAGCAATTAATGCATCTACGCATGGATAACCTGTAAGAATACTTTATGCAACAAGGTGTAAAGCATGAATTTTAGACGTAATTGGTAAGGAGTTACCATAGTCTTCGTCAAGAGACTGGCCTACAGAACGTATAATTTCGGCGGCTTAAGTCGTAAACACTAAAACTTGGTTTCTTGAAAGTTCAAATTTCTCTAATATTTTTAATGCTATCTTTGAAATTACTTCGCCAGTACATGGTTGTACCCTTACGGAAGTTAATAAGATTGAAGATGTTCCACTGTACATTCCATAACATTAACAACAGAATTCTTTTTACAATCCATTATTACGTCAACACAACCACAGTTCTCTATTTTCCAAATCTAATTTAATTCTACCTTCAATACATTTACGAGCAGATAGTGTTCAATTTTGTAACGTTTTCCGACTAGCTAATACACAGTTTGCATACCTATACTAGAGTGCGCCAATGATTCGTTGTTTAGTAATATGAACGATAGATTTCACATAAGTGTTTCACTTACATCGAATATAAAGTGCCCATTCGATCGGATCGTACCACAGTTGTTTCCTCAAACTACGTAACTGCGATATTATTACATCGAACATACAGTTCATACAGAAGTCTACGCATCCGCGCCCTACACATTCATTCTAGTCGGCGAGCAAACCATAACTGAGAATCGAGAATGTTTACGGATCTTCCCATATATGCATATATGTTGAGCAAGATCACGTTTTAAACAGCATCACTATTTTAAACTACCAATTATAACACTAATGCTTGTAGCAACTCTCCTGTACAAAGAATGATGTGCACTTTCAACACGATATATACTAACGTCAATATATTCGCTACCGAGCTTCGACAATTTAAAAACTAAGTGCAAATATTTTGTCACCTTAAAGTGAAAATTTAACTGATTTTATGCTTAGGTGTGTCTCTTTTTTTTTGCAACTGTTTTTTCCTTTTTGTTTTTAGTATGGATAAAAATGTATTAGCATTTATTGTGAAAAATATGTTTGGTTAGTAGCGTGTTCTCTTCCACAAATAAAATTTCTAAGGTACGCTAGGAGCTGTACAAAAATTTACATCGGTTTGAACGGGAAATGTTTGCCACTTACTTGTCATATAAATGCACCATCTGAAAATGTTGAGACAATTTTGTTTTTACAGCTGAATCAATTCTTCTCAAATTGGCGACACGTAAAAAATGGTTTTCCTGTCAGGAACTTTAACGTGTAAGCAACGTAAGTCAGGAAGTACAGTACAAAATCCAAAGCAAATGACAAATATTGCTCTTTCGAACTATCAAATAAATTTTTTAAGGCTTGCTTTGTTATGTTATTGCTGTTTCTGCCGTACCCTGTTTTTAACTAACTATAATTATTGAATATTACCTGCTTTTTAGTGCTTGGACAGAGCAGAAACTTATCTTGTAATTTAAAATATTTGGTTTTTATTTGTTTTTTATTTGTTTTCAAATATTCGCATAATTTATCTGAATCACTTCTAGAGTTTTAGAAAATAAATGCAAAACAAATGTAAAAAGACTTACATAATAGGCGGATTTTCTCATCTTTTTTTGAACATATAAATTCGAGCGATAATAAGAATTTTTACCTGCACACCTTAGCAGGTAGTATCTTGAAGAGACATTCTCCAGATACCAAAGACTCTCCGCTCTTTCGCCGAGTTCGATCCTTTTTATGTGGGTGCATAACAATTGTAACGATAAAGTAAATCTGAGACGACTAGATCATTACACTTTCAAAAAACTATTCATTATATTCTTTTCACCATTATTAAAAACACTTAATGTCCACATTTCGTTTCTAGATAGTAAATATGTAGGACAATCACCTGAAATGGAAGATACAAGCTATTTAATAATAAGAAAGAAAAAATACGTGGAATGGTCATTCTAAAAATGTATAAACATTTCGTAACTTCTCAGAGGCTCAGACAAATGTCAACTCGATTGGACATGATTAATAGTTAACACGACATTTGTCAAGGAGAACACCTAAAACTCGCTTGAAACGGTTTTTTTTGTTAGATGTACGTGAGAATAGCTCAATTAATTTTAGAAGATAAAACAACACTGCTCACTATGTTCACAATAATTTCACTCACCAACATAGTTTATTATTTCATGACGTGTGTACATGTAAGTTGTCTCAAACTACTTTACAGCGTATTAGTGTATGGTGTATATCATGCGTAGAAATGTGCTTCATATTAATAAATTCTCCAGTTAATATGCATATATGTTACGTGCATGTTGTGAAATAATACAGGATATGTGCGAGCAAAATTTGAATAAATGAACTAAATAAATACTTCCTGAGTTCTGAAATCGTAGCAGTAATAGATTAATCAGCATAATAATTTCTGCAAACGAAATCTTCTAATTGTTCTGCTGCAATTTTATGTTTTACATGGATATTAGGTTGATGCACCAGTCCACAAGTTTTTTAACAAAACAAAATAGCTTAAGTAATCAAGAATGTGTTTTCCTATATTACTTACGAAAGTCTCCATGAACATTGAGAATCGCTAATGTAAAAATGACACTGATTAAATCGAGAAATCCATTTCCGTGTTGAATCCTCCCCAATTACGTTTTCTCAGTAAGCGGCACAAGTGGTTCTATTGGCTACCAACGCATTAGCTGTTCTGTGAAGAATATTTTAAGTGCTCTTTCTTTTCTACTTTAGATTCTATTTTCTTCTGTTAACAAAAAAAATAATCTTTGCACAAATTAACGAATTCAAAAACTATTCAATTAAACAAAAATACGGCATTAAAATAACATTCACATATCCATAACAATTTCTTTTTCAAGCCAATCTCATCCTAGAGAGGATAATCCAAGAATGTTACGAACTATGTACACGGCTTCCGGGCTAGAACCGCGTCACTGGTATAACTGCCGACGTTTCGTACCCACTCGTATGGGACATCTTCAGGGCGAACAGTAGCAATAGCTAAGCGCTAAATATGGCCCACACGAGTGGGTATGAGACGTCGGCAGTTATACTAGTAACGCGGTTCCAGCCCTTAAGCCCAGAAGAAGATAGTATGAACCACGACCGCGGAAGTCTACGTACCAGATTATGTACAATTCTGATAATTGGTTACATTATTAAGTTGTTTGAAGCGCATTTATTAAAATTATTTACACGTTCAATTAACGCTAGTATTTTGTCACCTTTTATACCTATTTGTATATAATGTAGATATCGTTGCTCAATGAGGAAAGCGTCAAGGTATTGTAATCAACATAAATAGCCTTTGATAAGTACTGGTCTTAATCATGAAAGTGTATAGATTTGTATTTTCACGTTAAATAAAATAATTTATTTGGGCTTTTATGCACAATATACATATATGATAATTTTACTTTTGTTGAGCAAACAATGCTTTCAAGAGAAATGATCATCACTTGCTGTATTTCATTCCTCACTTTCCTCTCTGGATTATTGAAACTGTACGTCAATGCTTGAAACTGAACAGGTTTGACTGAGTTGCACCAAAAAAAATACGAGAAAAGACCAAAACTTTCATCCAACGATAAAATATATGCTACTTATTCTAATAAGCCTTCCATATTCTGCCAACTATTTACTTGTAATAGCCCTAGCACTGGAGATTTGGTCCTTAAAACCAGTAGTCTAAAGCACTAATCTTGGTGATTTATAGTTCTTCAATGATTTCTTATACCTCTTAGTTTTTGTGTTCGACGTTCTTGAAGACGTACTCAACAAAAATGTAGGACAGTATCTATGACCCAGAAATATACGATTTGGCCCATATGCCAAGATAACAAAAAACTTTAATTAAAGCTTTTCTAAGAGAAAGGTAGAATTTAATTTACTTATGGTTTACCAAACATTTTACACTATTCGATAGTTTATTTGATAGTTTTCTACCTAGGTACTATGTTAATAATGGAAAATATTAAACCTTCAAACTCTCTACAGACTCACTTGTACTAGATAACATAAATACCAATTTGGAAAATTAAAATTATCGAAATCAAATCCACATAACTCAATTTCACATATATACACACATAACGCTTGTATTGGTGAATGTTTTTATGAATAACGTATAGGTTTATTTATTATTGTGTAATGCAATAATAATTTTGTAAAGCATTCCATTCAATTTGTTGAATCTCATTTATCTTCCAATTATATTTATTTTATACCTTTCTGTATTTGTACGTTATCAATAATTATTCGTTATTTTTTCTCCTTTTTCTTTCTCCTTTTTGGGTGCTATATAGTATGTTCTTATATATAAAGTTGAACCAAAAATTACATTTCATTTAATGCCTATTGGATTAATAAGGATTATTATTATTATAATTAGACGAGATGTCCTTTAGGGTATTTAAACAGTATAAAGATGCCGGTACCTTTGAGCACAAAATGTTTTGATATGCCGGGCCAACTATTGGCTAGATTCAAAAATTTCTATCCTCACAATTTAATAACAAATTTCGTAAAGTTTGACTAACTTTTACGCCGTTTCTATTGGTCCCAGTAAACAATTCGTCCACTTTTTTAATTATTACTAAATACGAATTCCATGTGGTAACAAGGTTTAAATACCAATCACAAAGTTAGGCGAAGTTCATAGTGAGTATTCTTCTTTGTATTGCACATGTACGCTGAAGATGAACGTAATGAAAACGGTATTCTACATCTACATAGTAGCTGTCAACGAAACATGGGTATATCACTATACACCGGAGACCAAAGATCATTCAAAGCAGTGGACAATTCGTAGTGAGCCAACTTCAAAGAGGCTCAGCACGATTCCGTCTGCTAGACAAATAATAGCTACCATCTTTTGGGATTTCTGAAGAATATTTTTTATTACAATCTTGCAATACTGGAAGACAATAACAGGTCTGACAGATTAAACCAAGAAATTAAAGCCCTAGGTTTCATTTGGTGAAGAGAAAATCTTGTACCATCAGAACAATATCACGTTCTACAAGTCGACAATTGCGGCGAGCAGTTATCTGAACATGCGTTATATTCACCAGGCACCTACCTCCACCGGATTTCTTCCTGTTCTGGAACTAAAATCATCGAAGATGTAAATAGTTCTTATTTTAGTTAGAGGTGGTGTTGGGCTACAGAGCTTAAAGAAAACTAGATAGTATTTGTTATAAAGTGTTTGTTCATTGTAAACACTGCTCATAAATTTCATTTGTGATGTAAGAGCGAATGTACGTAAATGAACTTTCAGCTTTCAGTATTATTTAGTATTAAGTTTGAAGCATAAAAATTCATGAATGTTGACATTTTTTCTTTCAAATGAAGGTGATAGTTTGGATCAGAATTGACTGGCAATTACTGCATAACTGCAAAACAAATACTAATTTAAAAAATGGACTTTAGTCTTGAACATTTTCAAGGAATGATTTTATTTTATTTTAAATGGTACAAGAGTTAGCGTGATTGTTCTAATTTTTACAGCTTTCACATCGTATGTACATTGCAGAAACTTTTTAAAAAAATTTTTGCTTTATGATGAGATTCGAACTCACGATCTCATGCTTACCGAGCATGTGTTTTACCATTCAGTCACAGAGAATGATAACGTATCTGTTTCTGTTTATGCCATATCAATAGACTCAAATATCACAAGTGTAGTGGTACAAACTTAACCAAAATTTAATAAATGCTTCCAGATTTAATGATTCATAGACACTTGTTATCCAACGCATATATGCATAAGTTAATAATTAATTTAATTAGTAATCAGTAAATCAGTAAAATAATATTTTTTATCTATATTGTACAAAGGTTATGTTACAATTATGATGTATAAATAATTTGTCAGATAATGTCTGCAATAACTCGTAAGTTAAGCGGTAATCAAATAGTAAATTTTTGAAAACAGTATGTCTGAAAAATCTATGTCGAAAAAATCGAGTTCTAGTTAGTTATTAAGTGTTTGTAAAGGTTTATTAGCAAAGAAATTTTTGATGTTATGGCAGAAACCTTGAGAATCGGTGCCCTTTGTAAGCCACTATTAAAAACTAAAAAAAAAAAAAATTCTGTTAATAATACGATTTTAACAAATTGAGCTCAAACATTTTGCAAAAACACTGCACATTTCTTAGGAACGTGTGTTTCACAATATTCATAGTAAAAAGCCGAGGAAAATTTGCTAATGGTGTACTCTTTCTTGCAAGGCAATGCTTGATTTTCTGCAAAACATGAAATTAGCTGATCACCAATTCAGTTCTCTCTATTCATACTGTCATACAATCAAAATAAAAAATTTTCTAGAAGCTTTGTAATTACTCCATAAACATTCTGCGAAATGTATTAGAGAAGAATATGTTAAATAAATAAAATTTTATTTTGAAATATTGTGGTATTTTATATGATAGTCTAAGTACTTATCAACACCTCGTAGATTATTAAAGCTGAATGTACACTTTTAAACACAATTATTCTAGCAAATTGTAATTTTAGAGTAAATATCGTCAAGCCGATATAGTTTCCTATTTACATATTTAGTCTACTAATATATCGTCCACGGGTATTTCAAACTTTATATATCAGTCTCTAACGTAATAGATGCCAGGTACTATTTAACCCTTTGCAAATGGTAGACTGGTTTTACACGGAGACCATTTAGATTTTAATAAATAATAGAACAGAAATTTATTAGGGTCCATCCACTAGGGCTGTAATAAAACTGGACATATTGATATAATATTTTATCAGGGGTACGTTGTAAATACTTTAGGATTACACGTACAGATGCTAATTGCACTTATGTAACGTACTTTATTTGATCAAGAATATATTTACGGTAACTCACTACCATAAAGATACAGCTTTGTGAAAATCAATCACGCCAAACAAGTATACAATGTGATGATAAACTTAAGCAATCTATTGTTAATTATAATGTGGTCCGTTGTTTGTATTTGAAGAAATACGGAAGCGAACCAATTTCTTCCTATAGAAATACAACCATTTTTCTGACAAAAAACATTTTACTTTTCAATGTAGTCGCGTTTTACGTCGAAACATTTAGTCCAACGCTTCTCTAATTCTTCGAACCCATGAAAATAACATGAATAGGCATTTTTTTTACCGAAGATCTGCTCTTTAGAACTATATATATTTCTGCTGTGTCATTTTGCAAATTTAGAAGAAGAAAATAGTTACCGAGGTGCTAACTTTGGTGAATATGGTGGATGTGGAAACAATTTAAAACCTAATTCCTAATCTAGAAAATGCTTCACCAGTGCGTTTGCTCGATTATAATTATTTGCAATTGGCCATAGGAAAAGTTTTATGATGTTTTTGAATATGTCTATCTAAAACGCAATATTGACTATAGTTTGCTGCTGGGAAAAATGACGTACAGTTCCTACAAGATCGTCGTCAGATTAATGGAGCAAAATTTCTGTGGAAACTTCGTCACGACTTTACTGACGTCCTACAATTAATTTGGTACGTAGACTTCCGCGGTCGTGGTCCATGCTATCTGCTTCTGGGTTTCCGGGATGGAACCGCGCCACTATTATATCTGCCGACGTTTCGTACCCATTTGTATGGGACATCTTCAGGGCTGAACTACTGCACTGAAAACTGGGCAAACTGGGCAAACGTCGGTAGATATAATAGTGACGCGGTTCCATCCCGGAAACCCAGAAGCAGATAGCATCATCCTACAATTAGTTTTCTCTATTAATTTTTTTGTACTCCGTTTATCCTCTCACTCCTGCCCTACATTTATCTTACGATTTTTCAGAACTAACTTTGTCCTGCATAGTGCTTCTCCTATGTAAATTTGCTGTAACGCTAATGCACTCTATAATACTATGTATTGACTCGATTAATCAGTTGCAATGAATTATTTTTTAGTTTCCTTTTTAATGATTTTTTTAACCTTTTTGTTTATTATAGTTTATATTTTATATTGGTATGTACATATATTCCTTTTATTAAATAATAAATGTTATTATTATTATGGCGTAGATTTCTTACACTTCCTCCTGGAAACTCCTGGAAACTTTTCACTCGAACCACATATCTATGGGTTTGAGCTCGAACTGTACGCGATTGATACTGCGATATTATTATACATCATAAAACAGTAAATTAATACAATCTTTATGATAATTTGTATCTATACAAGAACAATATTCTTATTATCATTATTATTATCCCTGTATTTTAATGCAAATGAACTTAGCTATTCTTTATCGTGTATTCATAAATCTTCGAATGATTGAGCGAGTGTTCAAAAAGTGTTTTGCTTTATAACATACATAACATATCTCGATTGAGACGAACTTCTTTAACACTTTAAG
This sequence comes from Dermolepida albohirtum, assembly GCA_031893035.1. NCBI lineage: Eukaryota > Metazoa > Arthropoda > Insecta > Coleoptera > Scarabaeidae > Dermolepida > Dermolepida albohirtum. The sequence continues at coordinate 20,744 of JAVIWB010000909.1, read as the reverse complement.
CCATGAAGTTGTTTAGAAATAACCCCAATGCTATAATTAATATCGTTTAGATCTGTTTCTGGTGCCTTTGTAGAAAGGTATATTTTTTCTGAAAGCTATGGGTATTAGGTATAGAAATGTCAATTAGGTATGTTGCTTTTTATGAGTCCATATGTCACTGTAATGTCTGGTCTATTGTATATTATCGTGTGATATGTGAGAATGTTTCCACTCAAATATAATTTAAATTCCAAATTTTCTAAAACTGTTGTGTTGCAGTTTTACCATGGGTCAATTGTGTCTACGAGTATCTATTTTTTTTTACAAGGTTGCCTTGTATTATTCTATAAATATTACCATATATTATGTATTCTGTCTGTGCAAAGTGTGATCATGCGTCTGTGATAGGTCTGATTGCTCCTATGTTTTCTGACATCTGCATAAGCTGTTATTATTACTAGTATTACTGAATAAAGGCCGTATATTTTCGATAGTATTTGTACTAGATAAATTAGCTTGCCAAGACCAGGGGAAATAGTTTTATTACAGAAAGGATTTTTAGCCTATTTCTCACAGTGGTCTGATGCTAGGAGCTCTACCTTGCATGTATTTTGTCCAAAATATGGTAACAGGATTGATCCCAAAAGTCTGTTTTCTCCTCATGGTACCATTAACTACATAAAGATGTGGATGTTCTTCTAGTAATTGTACTACAAATCATGACTGTTGACGGGTATTTTAGTTTATTGTATGTAATAAGTGTTGAATCTTTCATCCTGCAGTTTTCATCATTATTCCATTCGAAAATGCAACCTATAAAATAACTTCTAAGTCATGAATTTACATTCAGAAAATTTTTGCTAATGATATTTTATGTTACTAATTACTTTCATCTAGTCTTTGCCAGTATATTTCAAGTGTTTCTTAGCGAATTTCAATGCCATTTGAAGCAAACACTTGAACGTAACAACAAGAAGTTAAAGGACTCGAAGTTATACTGCCTGGTGGCCTAATTCGTAAGGTAGCTGTCTAGAAAACGGCAGATATAGGTTCGAGTCCTTGTCCAGCGCAGAAATTTTGTATTAATTTCTGTGATTTGAACTAACCATGGCGTAGCAGAAAATAATAATTTTCAGTACCAACAAGAAGTTCTACGAAAATTCTTAATGCGCGTCTAATTTTTTGGTTTATTTGGACGGTTCTTTGGCTACAGTAATAAAAATTCTCATTCTATGAAACTCCCTGTATATCTGTAACTATAATAAACATGTTCAATTTAACATATTTCGATTTATTTTAAATTGTAATTGAATTTCAAGAAAGTAAATATGTACGACTGTAGGCATTCTAAAAGGCAACCTCTTGTATTAAATAAAACGCTAAAATAGAACAGGAAACTTGTAACTAAAATCTGTTCTAGATTGCCTTTTACTCAGACTTAGTAGCATCAATTAAGTCATAAACGTCCATAACGGACAATATATTTTCTTTCATCTTATATCACTATCGTCGTGATGGAGTTAGTGTTGCTTAATTTATTGCCCATGTTTTCATGACATGTTGTTCGTTTATTCCGCAGATAAACAATAAAAACGTTATCTTAATTGGTCGTAATGAACCCGTAAAGTTTGAATTTACTTAGAAAACGTTAATTGAGACAAAGCGGGACGGTATAATCCACAACGTCCGAACAATGGAAATAAATTACGAGCAAATGGGTTTATTGATTTATAAATTATTGCATCCGAGTAAGCGGAAGTGTCGATAAATCCTGACGTGGTTCGTTCGGACAGAATCGTGGATCGCCTGGAGTGACTAAAGTGGTAAAACTACAATCACGCTCTTGTCAAACATAACCTCTTCTGACGGCTCCCAATAAGATCTGGAGTCTACCTGTGGCCCTTTCGATTTGGATTTTTGACTTTTTTATGAGAGACCCCCTCCGGAGACATTAAACAATAACCACTTCGGTGTTTCATCCATCAAGGCGCGTCGGCCTTGACTTCACCGCGAACACCACACAGATGTGAGATTAGGTGTTCGGGTCCCGCTGTGTCGACCAAAGCGAGCACTGGAATCACGGGAAAGTGACATTTAATTTGTATATTTCGGCCGCTTCTTAATACTGAATCACCTCATCAAGTTCACATTCTTTCGGAAAATGTACTTGCTTATATTCGGATCTTGAACTGAATATGGTGAAACATCGGTTTTTTTTGGAAATTAATTTTTCCTATATTGACATTGTTTATTATAATTCCAGACAGAAATATAAAATTCTAAGCTTCTATTCGTAATGCAATTAGATTGAGTTTATATTCTTTTATCGTAGTCAAAAGCATTTAAATATATCGACAAAAATGACCACAGAAGTAGCCTACCAAATTTTTATATCTTCTTAGATCGAAAGAATTCAAATATGCTTCATGCTTTACCTTGAAATATTGACTTCAAAATCGCAAAGATCCTATATATAAATATATGTTTGTTCGTAAGTTTTCGCGGATGCAATATCTAGCAACGGTTTTTCGGATTTCTTTCCGCTCTGACTATGAAGGTCTCAGTAACTTTCCTGTGATATCTCATCAGTAATTTTTTTGTGATATTTCTTTAGAGTGTCATGCTACATTGACAGTTTTATAACCACTACGGTAAGAAGATGGTAAAAGTCACCGAAACGTCAGGAAGAACATGAGTTTTCTTCGGGCAACGTCATCTAATTTATGCAGCGAAATAACGATTCATCACACGACCACGAAAACCTACGACGAGTATGATATATTCGCCTCAATGTATTCAATATGTGAGTTATCTTTTAGTTTAGACTGGTGCATCCTACAGTGAAATACGTGACATTACCTTTTCATTGAAATATTCTGAGACAAATAACATTTACAGTCTAAGCACAAATATATTCAAGTTGACAACGAATAACTGTATAACAATAATTGTTTTATCAAGTAATGATTAAGAGTAGAATTGTTTCCTTTTCAGAAAAAGACAAAATCATTAATATTTCGAAGGAATTTGGTTTTAGACGTGGAAAGTCTGTTTCAGAATTTGTAGACCGTACATTATTCTAAATTTCACGTTCACCGTCACCTTCTTGCGAATTTCGCCGTGTTGTAATTTCCACAGAGGTTTTATTGCCCATACTGCCCATACTGCCAATTTCTTCACAATCAGCTATTAGACTAATTTCTCCGTTATCTTTCCTCCTTATATATGCCTTCGATTCACAAGTGAGTGACTGTGTTCCATTGGTCGTAACAGATTTCCGTAGTGGGCTCTTTCAGATTTTTCTGAGTCTATAAATGTCCTCACTATTGTAGTTTGGATATTTTCAGCTTAGATAGTTTCAGTTTCTTAAAAGTTTGGGTCGATTTTGTAAATATGGTCTGCAAACACTGATTGTCCAATTCTTTCCTTTGTGTATCAATTTGATCTTTAATTCTTTGTTTAAACAATCTTCCTGTTTGTTCATACCCGCACATTAATTTGTAGACTATTCGTAATAATTCCTGTTTGGCTCCAGAAAAGTTATACTTTTACATTCTTTTTCCTCCATGGCCTTCCAATCTTCTAATTGACTCCGGAGGTTCAAGGAAGTCGGACGATTCCTCTAGCCGATTTTGTTTCTGTAGTTGGCGTTACCGGTCTGTGCCCCCTTAGGACTCATTTATCTTTCTATTACTATACCCGTATTTATTCAGTGCTTCCTTGACCTGTCGCTTTTCTTCCTCGATCGGTGTCGTTGATCGTTTCTGCCCCATGCATTAGCATCAGAATGTTAATAATGCAGGTATTTGTCGGTATGGGTTTTTATCTGTATACTCCATGTTGTAGTTCTTTCGCCTGCATACTGTATACTATTACATCTAGGAACAGGAATCTTCCTTCTTCTTGAACTTCCATTGTTTATAAAAGAGTGTTGTTTATTTTTGTGATTGGTTCAAGAATTTATTTGCAGCTGGAAGTGTGCTAATGTGATCGAAGATTTCATGCAGTTTTTCTTTTCCATGTAGCCAAATCACAAATGTAGCATGGCCTTGAGTTTCTACTCGCTGTTATCTATAACTTCTTCGGAGTCCTCCATAAATAGGTTGATTATGACTAGTGATAGTGGTCTCTCCATTACTATGAGGTTCTTCTGCTCATATCGTATGCCATCCAATAGAAAGTACATAGTTGACAGGCATGGCTTCTCGAGATTCGTAGTATTAATACATCCTAGATAGCTGATTATTGCAATCGCGTCCTTCTTTCGTATGTTGGTAAATAGCGATGTCATATCGAAGATCAATAATATTCCTCTAGATCCATTGCCAAGTTCATCAGAAACTCTACGAAGTGATAAATAGACACTTACGTAATATGTCGTCTTTGCTGTGCGCGGTATCAACAATGCTGTTAAATATCCGACTGTTTCAAGTTATAAATCCAATGCTGTTCACGATGGCACATAGTGTTATTTCTTCTTTATCTTACTGTTCATTTAATCTTGATGCTCGGCTGACTCTAACCATTAATTTCTGATAACCTTCTTCTCAGAGCATCGGTTTTTGACTTTCTTCACAATCTTCTTAGTAAGTCCTTTCTGAAGGCCTGAGTAGAGTAACAGAATAGTTAGGACCTAAAAAATCTCTAATTTTCTTCTTACAGGCTTCTTTGTTTACCACTACAGTTCTGTTGCTCTTGTTGGCTACGATAACGATGTTCTCATCCTCCTTTAAGTTTCTCAATGCACTCCTCCTTCCCTTGGTAATATTGCGTTTGGAATATCTAGCATTCTTCGAGTCTCGACTCACTTCTTGTTATACTTCTTCTGCATCAAGGCTAGGCAAGACCTTTATTGCAGTTTGGTACCTTCTCTTCTACACAAAAAAGCTAACTCTCAGTCAAAAGAACTAACAACAGTGGAATCCAAAGTACTAGCGTTAGGGATGAACTTCGTAATTGCGATTTACTTCGCAAATATGATCTCATGAATCATTTGAATTTAAAGTTTTATAAATGTTTGCATCCTAAAAAGAATAAGTTTAAAACTCCGAAACATCTTAGAACTTTCTTTGTAAATGTCGTATAAGTTGTTAAAATGCAGTCTTTTAAAGTTATACTTATGTAGTACTTGAGTCGTTTGCCTGTTAGCAAATGGTCTAAGATTCTCATTAGTTCATCGGTACAAGGGTTTAGATGTAGTTGGAAACAACCAGATACAAATATCATATTAAACATTGCTCATTATTGTAACTTAATGCAAGAATTTAATACTTTAAAAACATATTTGAATTATGTAGTAAATATAAATTTACATTCAGATTTAACATTTTTCTGAATTCATTTTATACATGTTGCACCAGAAAAGCCCATTCTCCTCTTTTAGAACGCACTATATTCAGTTCCAGATTCTTTAATATTGTATTATAAACCAGCTACCAACAATACTTTATATTGTTTGTAGAAAAAATGAATTAAACGAAGGCTTTCATTATTTATGCCTAACGATTATTTTTAAAATATGTGCTGAACTTAAAAATCCCAGTAAAATATAAAGTAAAAAAGTCTTCTTACAGATATCGTTTAAAAATTATCTCGTGGTATGTATTAACGTATAGATAATTTGAATAAAATAACACGTATTCGAGTTAACTGTAAATGCAAATGTTGGACTCCCTAAAAAATACGTGCACCCTTCTGTTGACATAACCCTTTTTTCCGGACTAAATAACCACCCCTGGTGTAACGTCGCGCTATCGTATCAAGTTTTAAGCGACAGCAGACGGCTAATGTGAATTAGCATTTTATACCGCAACTTGCCCATCGCAGACAATACGGACTTCAAAAGGGGTTCCGATAATCCCCTCATTTGATGCGACGTATAATTTGTAGAATGATACTTACTTTTATCAGTAGCTGAGTAGGTTTACAGCTCGATTTACAGCAGTGATTTGTCACAGGAGATATTTAAGCATCCCCGTACTGAGTTTCTTTTTTTTTAAATTAGTATTTAGATACCCTTAATCTTTTTAAATTGGTAATGAAATATCAGTTAAAGTAGCTTTGTTGAGATAAAAATTCCTACGCTTTTATATACTTGAGTTTTTTTCAAACCTATATTGGACAAGCGGCGAGTTGGAAGATATACGAGGTGTGGCAATTGAATAATGAAACTGTTTTGACAAATGTTATTTATTGCAAATAAACGTATATTTAACTTTTATTCCCTTCAAAATACTCTTCTCTCTTATCTATACACCGCTGTATACGTACCTGCCATTGTTTAAAATAATGTAATTCATCAGTTATCAGTCTCTTCAACAACTCTGCCGTTTTTGCTTTTACGTATTTAACAAACTGAAAATGTGTTTCCTTGAATGCACTTTTCACTTTTGGGAACAGGTAAAAGTCACATGGTGCGAGATCTGGCTAATACGGAGGATGATCAACCACAGCTCTGCGCTTGTCCTCTAAAATCTTCTTCACAGACAGAGCATTGTATGCTGAAACCTCTGTCATGTTTAATTCATCATGCAAAATTTATCTTACTGTTTCTTTGTGAATGTTTACCATAGTCAATCATCGAAATGCTCAGACGTCGGTCTTTCCCCACAATTTCATTAATTTTCTGTTCGTTCTCTTCAGTTTTTCGTTCATCATCTTTGACCTATTCCTGACCTTCAGTAAACCGATTGTGAAATTTAAATACTAGCGCACGTGACAGAATATTATCACCAAGATCCTTCTTTAACATTTGTAGATACACTGTTGGCGATTTCTTTAATTTGGCAAGGAATTGCAGGTTAATTCGCTACTCGGTTTTTATGTCAATAATGATCAAGACACTACTAAGTAACAGTGTCCTCTACAACTAAAACTCGAAACTAAGCTAAAGCAGATAAAGGGACGAGGCTTTGGGTTGTTGGCATTCCAATTGCTGCCCCACCGGATGCGGCTGCGCGATGAAAACAGCGCGGTCTCGCTATTTAATTTCCATACCCCGTACAGTAAGATTTATAAATAACGAATAAACTGATTTTGCAATGTAATTTATATTTATGTAAAATCCTGTCAGTTTTTAATTATAAATGCTAATATTCTAGCGGAATTTCACACATTCAACTCACCTTATTTTAAAAGATTTTTAATTTTCTAGTAGTAGTATAATATTTTCATAATATTCATAATTTTTTGATAAAAATTATACAAATTTTAAAACAATGGAGTTTAAATCAAATGTTCGAACTATGAGACACATGATTCCTAGAAATAGTACAAGTGTTGCTCAATTCATTTGAAATATTTTATATCATACCCGAAGTAATTTGACCAATTGCTTGTTGTATTCGGTTTTGTAACTCATCGATATTATCTGATCTATTCAAGTAAACTGTTTTTAAATAGCCCCATAAAGAAGTCACATCAGAAGGACAGAAGAACTGTTTAGAGAATTGTTGTTTATAGGGATATTGGTGACGTGACTTAATTCCTAAGTGAAAGAATACTGGTCAGATATGTTGAAAGCTCTTTGGACTAAGGAGTTATTGATTCCGATACAATATACCAGGTGTAACAGAAAGACATTACCGTTTTTTTTTGTAAAAAGAACTACATAATTTTCAAGAAAATGGAAAAATTTATTTACTCAAAGTATAAGCCATTTGATTCTATACATCTTGCCCATCTTTCAGGCAATTTATGAATCCTATCCCAAAAAACCTGTTTGTCCTTTGAGCAAAACCATTCATCGAGACATTTTCCAATTTATTCGAAATTGGCGAAGTACTGCTCTGCAAGCACGTGTCCCATTGAAGCGAAAAGGTGATACTCGGACGAGGCAAGGTCTGGCAAGTACGGTGGATGCGATATTATGTCCCATCCAAGTGCTTTCAACGCTTCGTTGACCGATTTTGCTGTATGAGACAACGTGTCATCGTGCCCTAAAATAACTTTATCGAGTCTTCGGGCCTATTCTGGACGTTTCTCTATCAATGCATGGTTCAAATTGATAAATTGTTGTCGGTAGCGATCAGTATTAACTGTTTCACCAGGTTTCAACAGTTCGTAATACACCACGCCACTCTGGTTCCACCAAACACAGAGCACTGTCTTGCGAGCAAATCGATTTAGCCTTGGAGTCGATGGGCCGGCTTCACCAGATAGTAACCATGATTTTTTTTGCGTTTAAGGTTTTCGAAATAAATCAATCTTCCATCACCCGCCAGTATTCGATGGAGAAATGACTCCCGATCATACCTTTGAAGCAGCATTTCAAATACGATTCTTCGATTTTCTATATTCTTGTCATTCAATTGATATGGAAGCCATTTTCCCGTCGTTTGGATTTTTCCCATTGCTCGTAATCGGCCGCTACTCGTTTTTTAGACTACATTTAAGGCTTCTGCCAATTGTTTTTGAGTTTGGGTTGGATCTTCGCCTAATAACTCTTGCAGTTTCGCATTTTCAGACTTTCTCGGTCTACGAGAACGTTATTTGTCTGGCACGTCGAAACCACCACTTTCTAATTGTCGGCACAACGCCTCACATGTTTTTATGGACAGAGCATGGTCGCCGTAAGTTTCTACCAGCACACGACCACTTTCAGAGGCTTTTTTCTTTTGATTAAATAAGAAAAGTAATGCGTGCCGCAAATGCACTTTTTCAGGAACGAAACTCGACATTTTCAAAGAGGTATAAATCTGTGAGTGTTAGTACTTTCGCCAAATATAACATATATATATGACTTTGAAACTTGATGTCAGTAGAATAAAGTGACATCTGTCAAATCATAACATTGCATACTTACGCCTAGCGACATCTGTTAGGAAAACCGGTAATGACTTTCCGGTGCACCTGGTAATTACTGCAAAAAAACAACAAGATTATTCGACTATATGCCTTAGATATCAATATATAATATGTGACAATTTAATTTTTAGAGTGGTGGTCACTATCACTCACTTTGTATACCTTTATTATGTAAAAAATGTTGTAATAATTGATATATTTACCTTCAAATTTTATATTATTATTATTTTTATTTTATTCATAAATTTTCCAGCGTTTCTAAATTTATAGAAGTTGTGTAAGTGTATTTTCTATTCACAAATAGATTCCGCAATGAGAAATGACGCAGGAAATATTCCAAAAGTTATATCACTTCGATATAAAGTTAATCCCTAGTTCTGTCAGGATACATTGAACCGAAAAAAGAAACTAGAAATGTCATTCAAAATTCACGGTTCATTATCATCTGCATCCAACTTCTTATAAGGTTTTTATATGGGGTGAAATACGTCGCTCTAGCTTACAGTCATGCAAGATATTCATTTAGATATGAAACTTTTTAGGGTGATCCACTAAAACACGAATCGTAAACTTTAATTTTAATAAATGTCAATTTTACCTAATTAGAAACGTGTTTTTGCATTTTTACGTTCACTAATGTGTCTGTAAATTAGTTAAGTAAACGTATATTTGTATGCTTGCTAGTATAATATTCCATAATTGCTTCGATATTTTCATAAAGTGTAGTTATTAGTGAATATTCTACACCGCGTATTTTAAGTGATCCTAAGCAGTTTATAAACGAATCATATGCGTGGACATTCATTAACTTCGCAGGTGTTCCATACTTGCTTTGAAAATTTGACCACCAATAAATATTATGTTGTAATTTACAACTTATTATTCGTATTACTTATTATTCCTATAGATATAATACAAGATGAAGGTCGTTTTTAACCAACATTATCATACGATAATAGTCTGTTAATATATGTATTTGTATGTAACTGTTAGCCTCTAGACGCAGAAGTAGGTGACTCTATAAGAGACTTATTTACAGAAACTGTACCTCAATTGTCTGTTTATCACACTCTTGCATTTTATAATCAATATTTTAAAGTAAATATAAACGACATTATAAATAAGTCCACGTAAATAAGACATTTTGAAGGCAGTGCAATTCAATTTTTTATACTACACGGTGCACCGAGGATTGGACAAATTGGGACGAATATAATAGTTCTGATGCTGCTTTTGAGTCTCTTTATAGTATTTTTTATATTATTTCAATATTCGTTTTCTCAAAAACCGAAGGGTTATTCATTCCAACACTAGAGAATCAGATTGAAACATCGAGTTCTGAACTACGTGACATATTATTAGCAACTTAAATGTCCTGTATTGAAAGAACGGTATAGTCAGGTTAGGCGTCTGGTAGAAAGTACTAAAAGAAACTACTACGCGAATAAAATTCTCAATTCTGATAATCCGAATCGTGCAGCATGGTGGATAATTTCTGCAATAAATATCAAACTGAAAGATGTATTCAAATATACACTCAGCGCCAAAATTAACGCATAATTTATAAAATTTAAATTTTCTTCCGAAAAAAGCTACCAATTTGTTTTGTTTGCATCTAACAATGAAATAAAGCATTTAATGCTTAAAAATAAAATCATAGTTGGCGCACTTCAATGTTTATTAAGTCAGTTTAGTTCTGTTGTCAGAAAAAGTGTAATTATCACAGATCAATTGTATTCGTTAAATTCGTTAAAAGTTGTTATTTTGTGTGACTTTCTGTTGTCTTTATTGTCATTTAAAGCATTTTCTTTGTTATGGGTATTTTAAATCGGGATAATGCTATACGAACAACGACATTGCTTCAAGAAGGAAGGACTCAACAATATGTCGCAAATCTTCTTGGAGTTAACCAATCGACTGTCTCCCGACTTGCTAGACGACTTCGGGAAACTGGTGATGTAAGAAGGAGACCGGGGCAAGGAAGGAAACGAGCGACTTCGGCGAGAGATGACCGATTTTTAACTTTAAGTTCCCTACGTGATCGCACTTTGACTGCTACAAGGCTTCAGGGTGTATTAGAAATAACCCGTGGTGTACAAGTTAGCGAAAGGACAGTTCGAAGAAGATTAGCAGAAGTTGATCTGCACGCTCGACGCCTTGCTAGATGCCCTATTCTGTTACCACGTCATCGGACAGCTCGACTAAATTTTTGTCGTGAACATGCAAATTGGGGAATTGATGATTGGCGAAGAGTACTTTTGAATCCCGGTTTTGCATACGAGGTGCAGATGGCCGTCAGAGAGTCTGGAGGCGACCAGGTGAACGTTTTGCGGAATGCGCGATTGTAGAGAGAGATCGATTCGGTGGAGGTTCTGTTATGATATGGGGAGGCATTTCTTTGAATGGCTCTACAGATCTAGTCATTGTAGGTAGGCCTACTTTAAATGCTCACAGGTACATTGAAGATATTCTTCAAGACCATGTAGTGGCATTTGCTGCAGGAGTCGGCGAAAATTTCCTATTAATGCAGGATAACGCGCGACCTCACACAGCTAATATCGTCAATAATTTTCTAAACGAGGTTGGTATCCAGTGTCTGAACTGGCCTGCACGCAGTCCGGACTTGAATCCCATAGAGCATCTATGGGATGATATGAAACAGAAGCTCCAGCATATAAGACCACGAATAAACACAATAAATGAACTTATGGAGGCGCTGGAAGAGGAATGGGGAAATGTTAACCAAAACGTCGTTCAGAATTTGATTGAAAGTATGCCACGTCGAATTCAAGCTTGTATACGAGCACGAGGTGGCCATACTAGATACTGATCACCACTTTGTTTCAATACTGATCACCATTTTGTTTCATTGTTGTCATTTTAATAAATTATGCAAATTCAAAATTCAGTGCAGAAAAACAATTAACGATAAAATAAGGAAAAACAAATGAATTTAATCAAATTTCATTCTTTGAGTGTTTATGTACCTTTGTTTTGATAAGTCATAAGTTTGTCAGTAATATTTTTTGATTTGTTAATAAATTATTTAAGATTTACTGATTATGCGTTAATTTTGCCGCTGAGTGTATTTGAGAAGGATGATTTTGGAGAGGTGACCGAGTATCCTCAGCAAGTTGGAAATGTTTCTAACCGTTTTTTCGTCCAGGAGCCAAACGATTTGGGGCTGAAACGCGATTTATCCGTGACAATAGAATTGGGTCGTATCAAATGAATAGTATCTGTGGTGGTAGTATTACCTCCTCCTTTTAATTAACGAGAAAATAAATGAGAATGAAAAAAATGAACGAATGAATGTTTGAATATATGAATGACGGTTATGAAGGTTACTTCAATGTTGATGTAATGTGGATGATTGATGGAGACAATTTATTACCTCCTTCGTTTTAATAAATAATAATAGGGATATTATTTAATAGAGAATATTTATTTGCACGTGTTGGTTAGTCAATTTATTACGAGCGCGTATTTGGCTAGCTAAAGCACTGTAATAAATGCAAATAAACAAATGAAAGAAAGTAATATAATTGAATGTAATGTGAGGTGAGGAGTTAATAATTAATAGTTGTGTACAATGAGCACCAAAAGTCCAGGACGCGTGCCAAGCTGAAAGAAAGATTATTAGTGGAATAAAACGACAGAAATGCCTTTAAATTTTATTCACAAGTTAAATGAATTCTTAAAGCTTGAATGTGTTAAATAGAAATAGTTAACAAGAACTAGAGCAACAAATAAAATATGATGAACGTAATAGCAAAGCTGCAATAAAAGGTAAGTCTGGATGTACGAAGGCTGCTAATAAAGTATAAAATAAAAGGTTAAATTAAAATGTGCACCGGGCGGTGCATATATGTACTTGCGTATTTGTGTATGTGTATATATCCTGGATCAGGAAACTGTATTTAGATTCCGCGTTCGCGGAATTAAACACGAGGTCACAAGAAGCGCGAATAAAGGTTCGCGGCACAAACACGTGAAAGACGCGTGTAGTCTCAATGACGACAGAAAAGCGAAGAGCGTGGTTCTCTTACGGTTATGGCTTTATAAGGAACCGACCCCATAACTGAGGGGGTGTTGGTCATTTTTGAATTAACCAATAGCAAACAACAAGGACAGGCACAGATATTAAAATTGTGATCTTAATTTCAAAATAAGCATTAAGCAGATTATCTACACAGAATAGTGGACGTGTATTCTGTGTAAACGAAATACCAAATTGGGATTGGTATTTGAATCGCGAATTGCACTTAGGAATCAATATAACTAAATTGATATCGAATTCAGTGAAAAGTTGGTCATTTCGAGTAGTCTTTGGTACCTGATTTCGGTGTTTATTGCAGCCTTGACCATTCGTACGTGACTAACACAAAAGGACTCTGCATCTGAATATATATACGAGGACCGGACAAATAATGACAGTATAATAATTTAGGAATTCAAGATCGAATTGTATTTTAAATTAAATAAATTAATCTTAAAAACGATATAAACAATTATTATATATAGAGAGTGTAACAGTAGTAACATGCGGAAGTGTTTAACATTATTATGACGGGCCGGGATGATATTCCATGTAAACTCTTGCGTGAAGTTTCAATAGCTCCTGTGCGACTACTCACAAAATTAATTAAATATATCGTTTCGGAAAGATATATTTCCTTAGGCTTTGAAGGCTTCAATGATACTTCCAACTTATGGAATATGCCATGTCTTAAAGGTCGATTGGTTGTTTAGATGGTAAACATATTAGACGGCCAACAAGGATTTAGGAAAAAATATTCTACTATTCTTATTCCTTGGAACGTGGTGAGCGTGATGATTTAAGCCACACCTTGGGTTGAATCAATCACAATATACTGCTCCATAAGCTACAGTCTTACGGTATTCGTTGAGTTGTTTGAGTTGTGACTGGCTGGATCTCGTTATATCTTTCAGATACGTCTGAGTTTATAAGGATTAGATTTAAAACACATAAGAATGTTATTGTAAATTTACATTCACATCCTCCCTTTAGGTAGAGGTTTGAAAATTATCTATACTTGTACTGGTGTTGCTTTACTTTATTTAAAGGATATTATATTGCTTTGGAAATTCATTACTTTTATACGTGGACGATACATCGGCCCTTTTTTTGGCTGCAGAGCCTGTCTGGTTACGTGTGGAGGCGGCATTATTTGTGGGGAGATGAGTCAATGCTTCGTAAAAAATGAGCTGCATATGAACTTAAATAAGGCGAAGATTAAGGCATTTCGCACACCACAAACACAAGCAGACTTAAATATGGATGTCGGAGTTAATTTACTTGAGATAGGGCAATTAGCCTCGACTAGGTTCTCAAGCGCTAATATCGACATGTATTATCTTGGAAAGCTCATTACCAGAGCATTACAAAAAAAATTGTACAAAATATGTTACCAAATAAAAAATTTGAAACTTGTAGTAAATAATCATTAACTAACTTATTTTACCATGCTGAAGTTCATTGGCAACTTTTGTATGAGATATCCTTCTAAGGATCGTCGATTCGTGCCATCGTTGCTCAAGAAAGAGTGATCCGCTGTATGACCGATATTAAGTTGGATGATTCAGGCAGACCTATTTTTAAAAAAATATAAGATATCGCCGCGGCCGAGCATTTTCATCTTTGAATTTTTGACCAATAATTTTGGTGACAGGATTAATATACCTGGAAATTCATGCTACTATAAATATGAAAATAGGTGTAAAGGTCTTTTCAGGCGCCCTGCAAATAGATTATGCATTATACAGAAGAGCCTATTGCCTCTTGGTATATCGTTTTTTAATACCTCGCCGTTTCTCAATAGAGTATACAATCATTTTATTATTAAATTATTATTTAAGAAAATTGACTTGACTAAGTTAAATCTCTCACCAACACGAGATGCCGAAAATTCCAATTAAATAATAATTAATGAAATTCAAAAAGCAGAACAAGAAAAAAAATGAAAAAATTGTACTTGTCCAAATTACATCGAGGAAAGAGTGTAAAGGTGCTACTACATGACTTCGGTAGTCAAAATAATTAAAGTTCTTTCAAAATCTTCATTCCATTATGTGGAATACCAATAAAACATGTATTAAAATAACTTCCAGACTTTCGCAATAGTTGCTCATATTTTCTTTTGTTTCACGAGCTGGCACTGTAAACACAACGATATTTCGCTCATTCCTGTAAATGACATCCTGAAGGTTGCTATCGAAGTTTCTATATTGCAATTCTAGACATTGGTGCATTGAAATTGAGTTTTATCTAAGCAACGTCAAAAGAAACAACAGGCCTGAAGATATCACTTGGAAGAACTGATGAAACGAAGTTGTAATTCCAAGCACCGAATTTCAATCCGAAACTCGAGATGATTCTATTGATTATTAATATCTAAAATAATCGCTTAATAATATCATTAAATTACTAGTAAAATAAATTGTTAAATATAAAAGAACGTTCATTATATCGCTACTAATAAAATAGTTTTAGGACTGTATATATATATATATATATATATATGTACATCAAATACGTTCAGATTCTGACTATGTACATACATATTTACAATGTGTACAATCAATCAAATTTTTAACAGATCAGTTATAGTTCTCTTTACAAATATTGGGAGTGTGTATCTTCTCGCGAAGACAATTAAATTGAATTTTATTATTATACATCTGGTAAAATAAAATATTATTCTTATTAATACTTTGCTTTTAATGTATTGTTATTTCTTAGATATTTATAGGACTAATGATTTAAAATCGAACGATCATTTTACGCAGCAGTCATGGCCGAGCGGTTAAGGCGTCTGACTAGAAATCAGATTCCCTCTGGGAGCGTAGGTTCGAATCCTACTGACTGCGTCGACAAAAATATCTTTTTCGATTTTATAATTGAAATAAGTGCTTCTATGTTGAATAGTGCAAATATGTAATTTGTTATAGATGTTCCTAAAGCTAATGTATGTATGTATGTAGTATATGTATGGGATGTATGAGATTAGCTAGTGCGAATAACGATATTAAATGTACATACAACCACTAGAAATAGCATTACTTACTACTGCATTTGCAGACAAATTCTATAACAAAATATTGTAAAGAACAAGACGAATAGTAGAAGTCCATGCCCACCAATACCAACATTTAGCAATCTTCCAAACACCATTCTCTAATTCGGAACTGAAGCTACACGGACAGGTCTTTTCATTAAAATTATCGGAATCGAAAGAAGTTTTTGTAAAATTTTCCTCTAAATAGTGAAACATCATCATAAAAATATCTACGCGATATGAATGCTTATGCAAGTGAAACGGGGAACAACACATGTGAACTATTTAGTATCTCTACAAATAAAATTGTAATCATGATAACATAATAGGGAAATTTTGTTATCATAAATGTAAGTACTACAAGTACAACATATAGTAATATGTTAGATATCTAAAACAATATTTAAAAAAGTTTTTTTGAGTTTGACTAGAAATCAGATTCCCTCTGAGCGCGTAGGTTAGAATCTTATTGACTGCGTCGACATAAACACCTTTTTTGATTTTGTCACTGAAATCAGAGGTCCTAGTTTGAGTAATTTAAATATGTAATTTGTTGATAAATGTTCCTAAAACTAATAACGAGTGTTCCAATAAGACGTTTCATTTTGATATGTAAAAAAGACGAGTACTTCTAAGCGAAATCATGGGATGTTTATTTAATTATAAAGAGGGGGGTATGCCATTAATAATGGAAAACCATAAGCCAAATGGCCGCCACGGCTACGCTTGCAGGACCATATTCTTTTCATGAAATTTTCCATCACCAATTAAATTTTTCATACATCACATAATCTATACTTTTGATGAATGTCTTTACTTTTCTCTGCCATCTCGTTTTATCTTTTACTAATTTCTCGCTACTCCTCCGTCCTAACCAATTCCCTTTGAAATAAGTTACTATTTATCTACTTCACTTTACGCCAGATAGACCATGTGGCCTTCTTTATTGTTGGTAATTTTGATGGAACCTGTGGTTGATTAATTTAATCACTGAAGGCTGAGGTATAACCCCTTTTCACATTAATTTTCGTATTCCGTATACGTGTTTCGAAAACTAAGTAATCATCATCAGCAGATAATTAAACAGCATCGCACCTGGAAAACTACGGCAAAACACCATACGAAACAAATTCCGCACACGATCTGTACCGTTGAAAGCCAAAATGCACACTGTCGTACAGTTCAACAGTGTGCGTTTTGGCTTTCAACAATTCGATGTATGGTAAATAAAGATCAACCAAAATATGTTACTTATACATTTTTAATTGATGGTTACTAGTTTTTACTAGCATTTCGCTATTCTATTTGTCTTGATAACTTCTCTTAATAGTGAAAATATTCTAATAAATATATATATATTAATATAAGATTGCAATAACAATATTTTACAGCTCATGTTTCAGTAACTTCTAATGAATTGATTAATAAGTTCTTCATAATCTTCAGACTTCTCGTTCTTTAAAAAGTCTTGTGCCACGTTTCTGCAAATATTTCAGGCAATATTTTGTGATAAGAATACAGTTAAATCAAAAAAGGTTGCGTGGAGTATATGAAGAAGACGTTTTAACGGACCACCAGTGCTGATTCTGCTTTGAAAAATTTTCTTCTGGTAATTTCGTCCACAACGTTTCCGAATTGAAACTGTACTTCATTCGAAAAGAAGTTTCTTAGCAAAACAAAGTGTCAATTTCCACTTCAGTGCCTAAATAAGTTAGACTTTGTAAACGAATAATCTGAGATTGTTATGCAGAATTCTCCTAAGGCTAGTATGACTGACGTTTAGATACTGAAATCTGTGAATAATTGAGATTCTCAAGTTTAGGCACACACTTTCGGCAACAATAGCAATATTCTTGACTTAACGCGCTGGATGAACATGAAGAAAACTCCTGTTATCAATTAACATACCAAGCGCACGACTCTCTTCACAAACTTGCGTACAGCAATCATGGCTGGTGTATTATGTGGAGCGAAAATTCTTTTCAAAATACGCACTATTTTAGCAACAACAAAACTCACTTTATAAAGTTAAGTACATATTTTCCAATGTTGGTCAAATATAAATCGATTAATTTCGTACCGCAACAATTGGGCACTAAAATTTGTTCTAATATTTTGAGTGTATTAATGTTGCAGATGTCAAAGTAGCACAAAATTTTGAAAGAAACAAATGATTCTCCATATATTAATGTTTAAGGAAAAGGTTTTGCTCAGTGTAATAAACTTAAATAGTTTTCCAATTAATATTTTATTTGATTTCGTCTATTTTAGGTGACTACGTTTCATGATAATACTTTTTGTGATACCTTGTATATTATGCCAGGTACCACAGTTTATGTGGAAGTGTTTATATTGTTCCCGAAATAGTTTTATCTAATATCAACAGTAACCTGCTGACAAATTTAACGACATCGTAAAGTTCATTTTTCGCGTAAATTAGATGCAGCAGATAGTACGTTAAATGTTAGAAATAATTTGTCCCAAACGTCATAGAATATTACACGTCCATAACTTATCTCGAGCAGAAGAAAATTAAACATCAATGGGAATAATTTTTATAACTGTATATGCGATGAGAAAAGGTGATAAATATCTTCACTTTTTTCATTTGCTCCTATTCTATATACTGGCAACAATTTTATCTGTGATCTTGTTGTACATTAAACTTAACTCCAGTCTATTGGCGTAACATAATATTTTTCTTATTTTAAGAACAGAAGAGGAAGAGGCAGTTTCAGATCAAAAAGATTAGTTTCTATGATTGCTCTTGTTCATTGGACCAACTGAAAAGAGAATTCATTCGAAATAAATACGCGATGTTATCTTACGGTCGCAACTACAAAGTAGCAATTTCATAAAATCGTCATCATTGTTACAGAAAGTATGTGGAGAGTGCTTCACTCGCATCTGCTTTTCAAAGCGACCACACAGCCGTGTAGTACGGGGAGGTTTGCCATTGTTACGAAAGGCCGCTTGATCCAATTTTAATATTCGATTGTTATCGACGGCAACCTAGTCTCCCTACTTCTACATAAAGTAAGAATATCTATTATATATTCATTTCATCAATAAAATAGTTAATTAGATGAAAGGCTAAATAAAATAAAATGAATATACCTATAATTACATAAAGGGCTTTATAAGAAAACGACGTTAACAAATAATGTTGCGTCGTTTTAAAGTTTTTGTTAGTTTCATTATAAATTGAATTTGCTAATAGTAATTAGCGCGCCAACGAAAACACTGCGACGTGTAGAAGGTAAAAAAAGGTATATAACAAAATATAGTCGTCCAGAACCTGGCTGTAGCCACGTTCAAGAATTTCACCCGACTTTGAGATACAGGGGTAGATTCAAACTAATAGATAGTGTATGGACACCATAGTATTAAGAATTCCTAAATGTCGTCTAACACTGGAGACGGATCACGACTTGCCCAAAACGAGCTATTATCTAATCTGCACGTGACAAAGGGGATTTCAGCAGAGACATGTAAGCAAAGGGTGAACTCGCCCCACAGGTGTCAAGAGGTGATAAACAATAAAGATATGCAAGAAAATATTGAGTGTTTCAATTCAATTAACTAAGTAAAAATGATATTTCGTTAGTATTTTGGCACGACTGCTATTTTAATGCAGAATTATTTTGTTTGTCCTAGAATATAAACAGTCATTTCCTCTTTGGTATTAAGGAACCTATTTATTGTTATAGCTATGTAACATGTTGGAATAGAGAGTTTAGTAAACTTGAATTTGTTTTATTTAATGTACAAATTGATGTTTCAGCAAATTTAAGACAGCTGCTATTATCGTGCACATGATATATATATATATATATATATATATATATATATATTGTATATACTGTATATATATATATATATATATATATATATATATATATATATATATATATATATATTGTATATACATACACTACCGTCCCTAAATGAGGTATCATATACCATCGATTTTTATACCTGTGTTTCGGTAGGTACAATTGAAATAACAGATGTGAGTGCGTTTCTGGGAAGTTTACCAATAATATCCAGATCACTATGTATTATTACAAGAATATAATGGTTCTAAGAAATAATTTATAAGAATTTGTGGTACCACCCAGAATGTTGCAGTCTAAGAAAAATGTAGTATTCGCCTAGAATCTTTCCGAGTAACTTGTAATAAGAGAATTCGTGAACAAACGTACAAAATGCCAAAAAGAAAGAAATCGAGTGCAGAAATTCGTAGTGCTATAAGAAGATTACACAAAGAAAAATTGTCACCGCGGACAATAGCGCGAAAATTAAAAATAACATATTATGCAGCGCAAAGTACAGTGAAAGATACATAATAACGGGTGCAATGTAACCAAAAAATATGTCGGAAGACCAAGGATGACCACTAGACAAGAAAATTCGCGGCTGGACCTGTTATCTAAACGGAATAGATGGTTATTAAGTCCACAATCTCGCGCAAAATTAAATAAAAATCGTGAAAATCCAACGTCGGTGACTACCTCAAAAAGACATTTATCAAAGGCGTGACTAAATGCGCGATTTGCTACAATCACAAAATAGTAAAAAGTGGTTACAATGGGCCAAGGAGAACCAGCAAGTGTTTGGAAGTAATGCACGCGTTTTTGTTCGCAACGAGTTGGCAAAAGGACGATACCAGAATGTGTTGAGCCAACAGTTAAACACGTGGAGGTTGAGTTCTTGTTTGGACATCATTTTCTTTTAATGGTGTTGGAGATTTGCATAGAATTGAGGGAAATTTAGGAAAAGAAAATTTTAAAGGAATACACAATTCTGTCCGGACTTAAATTGATAGGAGAAGGTTTTTATTTCCAACAAGATGACCCCAAACATAGTGCCAAACTTTGG